>CAUYQG010069025.1:0-30618 GCA_963574415.1 Tarsius wallacei
TTTTTGTTTTGTTTTGCTTTTTTTTTTCAGAACAATTTACATTCCTCCAGGTATATTCCCAGGGGAGGGATTGCTGGTTCATATGGAAGATCAATTACTAGTTATAGGAACCGCCACAGTGTTTCCATAGAAATTGAACTAGCTTGTAATTCCACTAACAGCATAGAGGCATTCCTTTTTCTCTGCACTCTTGCTAGCATCTATTGTTTTTTGACTTTTTAATGATGGCCATCCTTACTGGAGTTAGGTGGTGTCTCATTGTTTTTTGATTTTCATTTCTCTGATGATTAATGAGGCTGAGTATTTTTTCATGTGTATGCTGGCTACTTGTATGTTGTCTTTTGAGAAGTGTCTGTCCATGTACTTAGCCCACATCTTAATGTTTTTTTGTTTTTTGTTTTTCTTTCAGCTCCTTTGAGTTCCTTGTAGATCCTGGATGTTAGACCTTTGTCAGATGCATAATTTGCAAATATTTTTTTTTTCCAATTGTGTGGGTTGTCTCTTTCTTTTGCTGTGCAAAAGCTTTTAAGTTTGATGAAATCCAATTTATCTATCTCAACTTTTATGGCATTTGCTTTTGGGGACTTTATCAATAATTCATTGCCTACTCCAGTGTATGTAAGCATATTTCCTGTGTTTTATTCTAGGATTCTCATAATTTATGGTTTTATGTTTAAGTCCTTGAGTTGATTTTTGTATATGGTGATATATAGGGATCTAGTTTCATTCTTCATCATGTGATCAGACAGTTTTACCAGCACCTTTTGCTAAACATGGTCTCCTTTCTCCAATGCTCATTATTGGTGATTATGTCAAAGATGAGTTGGTTGAGAGTCCATATTTTTGTTTTTGGAATCTCTGTCCTGTTTCACTGATCTATATGCCTATTCCTATACCAACACCAGGCTGTTTTGGTTACTGCAGCCTTCTAATAAAGCTTCAATTCCAGAAGTATGATCCTTCCCTCTTTGTTCCTTTTTCTGAGGATTCTTTCAGCTAGTCATGCTCTTTTTTTTTTTCCATATGAATTTCTGTATGGTTCTTTCTAGGTTTGAAAAAAATGTTGCTGGTAATTTGATGAATATTGCATTGAATTTGTAGATTGTCTTGGGTAGGATGAACATCTTGATAATATTAATTCTTTCAATCCATGAGCATGGGATATTTTTCATTTGTTTTTGTCATCCCTGATTTCATTGAGCAGCATTTGTAGTTCTTGTTGCAAAGGTCTTTCCCTTCTCTGGTGGGTGGATGCTATGGCCTTTCTTTCTTTCTTTCCTTCTTTCTTTCTTTCTTTCTTTCTTTCTTTCTTTCTTTTTCTTTCTTTCCTTCTTTTTCTTTTTTCTTTCTTTTTTCTTTCCTTCTTTCTTTCTGGGGCTACTGTGAATGGGATTATGCTTTTTACTTAGTTCTCCACCACCTTGTTGGCTTGTTGTTGGTATACAGAAAAGCAACGGTCTTTTGCACACTGATTTTGTAACCTGAGACGTTGCCAAAGTCTTTTATCAGTGCAAGGAGGCATTTGATGGACTTCTTAGGATTTTCAAGATATAGAATCGTTTCATCCACAAAGATGTTTAGCCTGACTTCAACTTTTCCTCCTTGGGTACCCCTGATTGCCTTTCCTTGCCTGATTATTCAGGCTAGAAATTCCAGCCCTATATTGAAGAGGAGGGATAAGAGTGAGCATCCTAATCCTGTGCCTGTACTTAGGGGTAATGTGTTCAATTTCTGCATATTGAGCAAAATGTTGACTGTGGGTTTATCATAGATGGCTCTTACTGCTTTGAGGAATGTTTCCTCTATGCCTAGATGCTCAAGAGTTTTTATCAAGAAGGGATGCTGAATTTTGTCAAATGTTTTTTTGGGTTTTTTTTTTTCACATCTAATGATATCATGTGGTTCTTGGTTTTACATTTGTTGATGTGTTGAATTATGTTTATGGTCTTGTGAATGTTGAACCAGTCCTGCATCCTAGGAATGAAGCCCACCTGGTCATGGCGGATGATCCTTAAGATGTGTTATTGCATTTGGTTTTTTCCAGGTTTGTGTATTGTATGATGTTAGCTTCATCAAATAAGTTAGGGAGGAGAATTCCATTGTTTTTGATAGCCTAGAATACCTTCAATAGGACTGGTATCATCTCTTTTTTGCATGACTTGTAGAATTCAGGTTCAAAGCCAATTGATCAATTGGCTTTCTTTGATGGGGAGATTTTTTATGTCTGAGTCAATTTCCTGGATTGTTATTTGTCTCTTTAGAGTTTCAATTTCTTCTTGTTTTAACTTGTGTGATGTCAGAAAGTACTCCATTTCCTTTAGGTTTTCTAGTTCATTTGCATACAGGTGTTCATAATAATCTCTGCTAATGTTTTGAATTTATTTAGGATTAGTTGTGATTTTGTGCTTTACATATCTAATTTTGTTTATTTGTACTTCCTCCTTCTTTTTCTTTTTAGTCACCCTGTCCAGGTGCCCATCAGTTTTATTTATCTTTTCAAAGAAACAGCTTTTTATCTTGTTGATCCTTTCTATGATATTTTGTCATCTATATCCTGCAATTGTAATTTCATCTTGGTGATATGAATTCTTCTGCTGAAGTTAGGATTTAGATGATCTTGCCTTTCCAACTCCTTTTTACTTCCAATCTTACTATTTTCTTGATATATGAGTACAATGCTATGAATATTCCTGTTAACACTGATTTCATGACATCCCAGCGGTTCTGATAAGATGTGTCTTAGTTTTCAATTGTTTCCAGGAATCTTTTTTATTTCTGTCTTGATTTCTGTGTCAACCCAGAAGTCATTCAGCAGCATGTTTTTCAGTGTTCAGGTTTTTGTTTGTTTTGAGAAGATCTTGTTGGTGATGATATTTAATTTTATTACACTGTGATCTGAGATGGTACATGGAATTATTTCAATCTTTTGAAATTTGTTCATGCTTGACTTATGTCTGAGAATGTGATTGATATTTGACTTATATCTGAGAATGTGATTGACATTTGAGTATGTTCCATACGCTGTAGAGTAAAATGTATACTATGTAGTTGTTACGTAGAGTGTTCTGTAGATGTCTATTTAATTCATTTGATTGAGTGTAGAGCTAAGGTTCCAGATGTCCTTGTTGCTTTTTTGCCTCAATGATCTATGTAATGTGAGGTATTTAGGTCTCCAACTGTGTTTGTGTGAGAGTCAATGTTCTCTCTTAGTTTACTTAGTTGTTGTTTTATAAAATCTGGTGCTCCTGTGTTGGGCGCCTACAGGTTTAAGATAAATATTTTTTGTTGGTAAATAGAGTCTTTTATCATTATGTAGTGTCCTTCTGTGTCCTTTTTACCTCTTGCTGATTTGAAGTCCCTTTGTCTGATATCAGAAGAGCTACACCTGCTCTCTTCTGGTTTCCATTTTACTAAAGACAATTTTCCAGTCCCCAACTTTGAACATGTGGGTGTCCTTTGCAGTGAGAGGAGTTTTCTGAGGGCAACAGACTATTGGATCATTTTTAAAAAATCCAGTTTGCCACTGAGTCTCTTCAGTAGTGCATTCATCCATTTATGTTCAAATTGACTATTGAAATAAGAACATTTATCCTATCACAGGGCTTTTAGGGGATTGCTTTGTTTTCCTTTTCCTTTTGTATTTTTTATTTGTGTATATTTTCTTTTTATGAGTGCTCTGTGCTTGCCTGTACTTTTGTGATGGGTATGATTCTCCCCACCCCTCCACCTTGTTCAACACCTTTTTAAGCATCTCATGAAAGGCTGGTCTGGAAGTGGCATATTTTCTTAGGGATTGGATTTCTGGGAAGGATTTTAATTATCCACCCCAGATGAAGCTTAGTTTAGTGGAGAAGGAAACTCTTGATTGTAACTGCTTATCTTTAAGAACATTAAAATTAAAATCTGCTTGTAGTGGCTTTGCAGATAAGTCTGGGGTGATTCACATGGGTCTTCCCAGCTAGACAGCCTGACCTTTCTCCCCTACTTCCTTTAGGATTTTTTATTTCATGCTTACTTTGTGGAGGCAGATTACAGTGTGTCCTGGGAATGGTCTTCTCCTGTGTCACTGTGTAGGAATTCTCTGAATCTCTTGTGCTTGAATGGTTACCTCTCTAGCAAGATGTAGAAAGTTTTCTTGGGTGACCTCATGGAATGTTTCTTCCATGGTGTTCTCAAAAGGTAAAATTTTTGAAAAAATGTTCAGAAACTGGATGTAAAGTGTTCTCACCACAGAAATGATCACTAAATAAAGTGATGTATATGTTGATTGGCTAGATTTGGTTATCCACAATAAATATATACTTCAAAACATCATGTTGTACATGGTAAATGCATGTGATTTTATATATCAATTTGAATACATCAATAGCAGTAGGTACATAAATAAAAATATATTTTACAAGTAAAAAAAATAATAAAAAATTCCTATAATTATAAAATAATAAAAGTGAAATCAGTTAAATTAAAACTACAATTGAATATAGTTTACTCCTTCCAAATAAGAAAGAGTTTATAAATTTTTATAATATCGATCGTTGACCAAATCTCACACAATGGAACAATTTGTAAACTGTTAGTAAGAGAAGATATTGGTTCAACACTCATTTTTTGGTATCCAAATTGAAAACTTTTGTATTTCTTACCCAATATATCCAATCCTAGACTCCTAGGAATACATCTTAGAGACATATAGACTAAGATAAATATACAATAAGATTATACAATATCTACTATTTTTTGTCTTCCTTCTTTCAGTAATGATCTTGATATTCTTTTATAATATTTAATATACCAGTAACTTTTTTTATTTCCAAATAGTATTGCATTGTAATACTACACCATGATTTTAGGAAAAACTCCATTATCCTATTCAAGAACTTTGAGGTGATTCTTTTCCTTTTTGGTTATTATCAATTCAGCTGCTGCATATATTTTGTACAGGTAATTTTGTGGATATTGCTCTCATATCTTTTTAGGCATTTAGTTAGGAGTGGAATTGCTGAGTCATAGCATGAGAATTGTTTTACTTTGTAGACATTGCCAAATAGTTTTTCAAATGACTATATCATTTATAATTCCTGACAACAACATGTGATGATTAACTATATTAAGTGCCTTAATATGATGCTGTTCCCTTCATGAAAACAAGCAAACCTCTCCAGAAGTGACCAAGGATGTTGTCAGGCCAGGCTCTTCTAGAAAGCAAAAGAATCAGCTGTTCAGAACAATATAATGGGGAGTTACCACAGAAAACAGGCTTAATTAGTCATCTTTCCCCCTTCCAGGGCTGGCTATAACATTTTCCCAGGAGAATTCTAGAACTGCAGTGAGTCAGTGACTTATGTATCTGGCACTGATGAGAGGCTCGCTCAAGATTTGCTTTGGCTAATGGAAACTCTGAAATTTCTACTCATACCACACCATTAGCAGCTCCTTGTTAAGTGTCCTTACACAATTCATACTGCTTTTTACACTCTAGTAATCCTTGGGGGAAGAACAACAAAGGGCAGGTAGCCACTGCCCTTTTAGCCATAATCTTAAAATAGCACATACATAGAAGAACTGAAGCCAGATCACAGCCAGGATTCTGGAGTACAAAATTTGCACCTATACTTATGTTGCCCTGCTGAGACTTTCATAAATAAAATGAAATACAACCAATCTAAATTCCTGGGCAGGAGAACAAATGTTTATTGTAGAACAAATGTTTATTGTAGTCTACTGAGTTTTGGTATTTTTTTACACAGTATTATTGTGGCAATAGCTGACCTTACAGATCTGATGGTTGAGTGAGGGGGAAACAAAAATTAATGACATCCATAGCCTATCTAGTCTATGATAGAGGTGCACAAAGAATATTGCAGGAACACAATGAACAGGAATTCAAAAAATATGGCACAAAGTAGATTTAAGGGTCAGAGAAGATTTTCTATAAGAGGTAAATGTTTATATCAGGCTGGAGATGTATCCAGGATGATGTGTGGAAGTGGCTGGCACCAGAGCAAGGGAGAAAATTTAGAAGAACATGAAGCAATGAAGAACATGGCACATTTGAGGAGTTCCAAGCAATTTACTTTGCAGGTATAAAAGGGTATTTGTAAGAGAATGTCTGGAAATAATATTAAGATAGTTACAAGATTGTGAAAGGCCTTATATAACATGAATAGATTTCATTCTTAAAAGTATTGTACTCCCTTTTGTCAGTTACCTATGAGAGGGCCAGCTCTATAATCTAAAAATTTGATGTCAGGTGTGATATTGGCAGGTAATGAGACACTACTCAGAAATGACTCACTAGTATTTCAACAGTGTTCTTTTGAATAATGGAGCTAATGATATATATGTTTTTAGACACAAAGAATTTCTTAAGTTTCTCATGCTTTTGAAAGGGACACAAGGTTTCTTCCTCCTTAAAATATAGCTTTCTCAGGTCTGGAGAAATAAGTTTTGCTCTATAAAATTGCATATGGAAGGCAAGGACTTTAACTTTTCCATAATTGCACAATTATAATCTCATTTAGAATTGTTGCTCAAAATATGTTAACTGACTAAGTTACGTAAGTTTTCTCATTGAAAAGCATTTTAGATAACTGTGAGTTCAAATTCTGGCTTTTCTACTTTTTGTCTTGTTTTCTTTGTCTTTAAAATAGAGTATTATAATTTCTGCTTTCTAGGGATAGTGGAAATATTTCATGAAATGATGCCATAAAATTCCTAGTACAGTACCTGGCATTTAGAAGGCATTAAACTAATGGTAGCTATTTTATCATTGCTGTACAAATCCTTTACTCCATTACTCTTGACAATGCCCAAACATGTGGAAGTTGAGCTCTATGCAACCACAAATAGAAGCACATTAATCAATTCTTGTCAGGAAAGAGTCAGTAAAATTCTAGCCAAATACATAAGATTAGTTTGCTTCTGATGATTTTTAATATGGTTCAGTTGTGCCACCTCTAAGGAGCTCATTAGTGATACTGCCTCATCAGGTGCTATAGGCATCACACTGAAAGATATTATCTTTCATTCTTACTTTCCTTCATCCTCTCCTTTGCTCTTTCTCACCCTGTATATTAAAAAAGGAATTTTCTCTGCTCTTTAAACATTTGAAATAGTCATCTGTCTCTTTGTTCTCACAGGACAGTGAATTGGCCTTATTGTATAGCAAGAGAATGCTACAGTCCAAATGCTTAAGTTTAACTCACTCATTAGTGAGAAATGCTGTACCTAGAAAAAGATAATGGTGATCTAATGCATATGCTACAAAGCTTCCCAATAGAGTATTCCTTTTAAAAGGAAATAATTAGATGAATAAATTAGATTTTAAGCACTGGTCTACCTATATACTCCAAAGACTGTGTAATTAGAAATTTAAGCAGTGGGCAAGGTATCATTGTCAATGGAGACATTTCTGTTAGAAGTCAGTCTTATTGCCAAAATGTTAATTATCTAGAAAAATTTTTAAATTCTTAATTGTTGCGAAGTATACATAAAGTAGATTGAGCTAAACAATTTAGATAAACGTATCATAAGTAATGCTGTACTTATAAAAATCCATGACATACAAAAGTTAGAAGGTTAACTTAATATTTAAAAGTTGTGGCCAAAAGATGGTGGAAATTGTGAGGCAAAGAGTCATTTACATTCAAGAGTACATTCTTTTTTTAAAAAATGACCTTAACATCTAGGATCTATAAGGAACTCAAACACGTCGGAAGGAAAAAAACCAAACAGCTCCATTAAAAAGTGGGCAAAAGACATGAATAGACACTTCTTAAAAGAAGATATATGGGCAGCCAACAGACAGATGAAAAAGTGATCAACCCCACTAATCATCAGAGAAATGCAAATAAAAACCACATTGAAATACCACCTAACCCCAGTAAGAATAGCCATCATTAATAAAACAAACAACAGCAGATGCTGAGGAGGATGCAGAGAAAAAGGAACGCTTATATACTGTTGGTGGGAATGCAGACTAGTGCAACTTCTTTGGAAGACAGTGTGGTGATTTCTAAAAGAACTAGCAATTGACCTTCCATATGACTCAGCAATTGGGAATTTACCCAGAGGAACTCAAATCACGCTACAAAAAAGATACCTGCACACGTATGTTTGTTGCAGCTCTATTCACAATAGCAAAAACATGGAACCAACCATGTTGCCCATCAAAGATGGACTGGATTAAAAAGTGTGGTACATATACACAATGGAAAATTATGCAGCCATACAGAATGACAAATATATGGACTTTGCAGCAACTTGGATGGATTTAGAGTCAATCACACTCAGTGATCTATCACAGAAACAAAGAACAGAGTACCTTATGTTTTCACACATAAGCGGACCTTGAACAGTTATGATAATATAAGAAAGGGATTGGCAGTAGTGGGAAGATGTCAGGGGAGGAAGAATAGGATTGGCAGTTGAGGGAAACTGCTAGGGGAAGGAGGGGCATACCTCATCAACAAGGGTACCTGCATAATCAACGTTTGTATATCTAACCCTGAATTGTATTCCACATCTTTATAATAATAAAAAAGAATATGTAATCACCTTTAATGATGTTGTGCTTGGTGACATAGAAAAATAGGTTAGGACATAGGACATAGTAGAAAACAAAGAGAATAGTAGGGTTTGCCAAGGTATATTAGTCTATCTGGGCTTCCATAATAGAATATAACTGACTGGGTAGCTTAGCAGCAGAGATTTGCTTTTTCACACTTCTGGAGGCTAGAAGTCCAAGATCATGGTGCCAGCAGGGTTGGTTCCTAGTGAGTCATCTCTTCCTGGATTGCAGACAGACTCCTTCTTATTGTGTCCTCACATCATCTTTCTTCTGTGTGCACACAGTTCTTGTGCTTCTTCTTCCTATAACAATGCTAATGCTATCGGATTGGGAAGCAACTCTTATGATGTCATTTAACCTCCTTAAAAATCTTATCTCCAAATACAGTCACATTGGGGCTTAGGACTTCAACATATAAACTGGGGATAGGGGAGAGGTACAATTTAATTCATAACACTTGAATATTCAAAATAACCAAATTAGTATAAGTAGTTTTAATTTTTGTTCTTTTAAAAGTTAACATAAAGAAAAGATACCTGGAGTATGTGAATAATATCTAAATACACAGAAAAATGAATAGCAGTCATATTTGGAACCAGACATTTTACTTATAAATGATTAAGAATTGCTGGCAAGTTGATTTCTTTATTTTCACTTTTACTTATAAAAACAATATATTATTTTGGGAGTCTTAATATAGAAATATATCCTAGATTAATTCTTAATTGTGTGAACCTCTGAGACATCAACCAGTCTGCACACATTCACACCTTGGTAGGATGTATCTACAAGAATCCTATTTACACAAGGATCTACGGAGTCTCTTGGGGGAAAACACATTCTAAGAGAAGAAAAAGTCAGGGACCATATGCTTAATCAGTAAAAAGAAAAAATTGTCTTGCATTTGCAGGAGAAACATATATCAATCAGTATCATCTGTTAAACTAGCTACTTGTAAACTTACAATTGTAGTGTATGGTATATTTTATTTAAAAATTGAAAGTGCTGAGACAAACACAGCACCTATTTTGCAAATATGTTTTCTATCCAGTGTAGCAAATAATAGGAAAAAAACTACTTTCCCCCCATCTTTTAAGCACTTGACTATATAGCTTTAGCTTCATGAGTACTCTAGAGTATCTTTAATGGGGTGGAAGTGCTCAGCAAATAGTAGGAATCAGTGGTTACCCAGATAAAGTAGAGGAAACCATGGTGATCTTAGAAAAAGGTGAGTGTCCTGTGTACTCTCTAATGATATATAGTGGTAATAAAACTGTCCTCAGCTCAAGGGCCAGAATAACTTAGGAAAATCAGATATCATCAAGTATGATCTCAGAGAAGAAGGAATGAAAGCTCATACACACTAATGGTAGATAACCTGGGACAGCTTTAGTTGGCATAACCATATACCCATTTTGCCAGAGACAGTTCTGATTGACAGGGTACTTATTAAAGTACCACACTGTACTTTTCAAGATTTCCCATTTTACTTAACATTTATAATAACTAACCCCATGAATAAAGAAATTTGAAAGCTGGGACAATGCCTTACTTAGCAAGGCAAGGACACTGCAAATTAAAGGTTAAATTGTGCTTTATGTAATTGTTGCTTCATTTTTCATTGTGATTTATTTCACCTACTAAAAGATATAAAATACTCTCAGCCATGTAACTGACTGAATAGTAACTTTTGCTAAAGGCGTCATTGATAAAACTGAACAGAATGTTCTATTTTTGTATGATTACTTCATGCATACGGTGAGCTAATATAATTTTCTATGGAAACTTCAATTCTAGTGCATTTCTCTACTTGAACCTTTTTTAAAAAAAGCCCTGGATTCCTCCAGGTGATAAGAGTGACAATAATTGGAGTCAATATTGTTCACTGGAAAAAGAAACCCCCCCCCCCCCCCAGCAAATGCATGGGCTATCTCTGAAACATCAGTTAGAAACTTACCTTGACTCCTTAAGGGCAACCCTCAGGTCTCCTCCCACTGTGGGAGCTTTTCTGTGTTCCCAATAAATCCTGCTTCCTCACCGAAAGAAAGAAAGAAAGAAAGAAAGAAAGAAAGAAAGAAAGAAAGAAAGAAATAGAGGGCGTCAGACACTTCAGCTAAGATGGGAATTAGAAATTAGTTTCTTTATTACTTGAGATTTGTGGCGGGAATATAAGGTCCATACTGATTTTATTTCTGAGAATAACTTTGGAAGAGATTAGCTTACAGAATTAAAGGTACGTGTTATATAATGTCTGGAAATCCTCCTTATTACAAATGAGGTTTCACTAGAATCAGAATTACACTTTGTACCTAACCACTATTATCCAGCATTAGTCTCTTTCTGTAAATATCAGAGAAATTGAGTGTTAATGCAGTCAGTATTTAGGCTTCAATCAGTCTCTCAACCTCAGAAGTACTGCATTGGAGGCTTGATGATTCTTTTTGTAAAGGGCTGTTCTATGCACTGCAGGATTTTAAGCAGCATCCTTGGACAGTATACACAAGATGCCAATAGCACAACTTCACTACCACCATCACAATATCTCTGGATAATGTCACATTTACCTAAGGTAGGTATGGATCGAGAGGAGGAAATGGCTCCAAATTCAGAACCACTGGCTTAGAATAACACTGTGAATTTCTTGAAATGGGACTCCAAGTACACGTTCTCATGAAAGCAAAATTTAGAAGTCTCACGTAACCTCACTTGTGTAGACACAGCCTCACTGTCTGGGCTTAAAGCCAGAATTAGAATTAAGTATCTCCCAATTCCCTAAGACAATCAGGAAACACATTTTTCTACCTCCCTTCTCCATACCCTGACACCATTTCTTTTGGACAATTAAACTACAGTACATTAGGCTCCTTAGAGAAAAGCTGCTGTATAAATGCAAAGTAATAACGAACAGTGGCTGCCCAAGTAAAATGAAAGAAACTACACTAAAAAGCTAACTATCTAAATTGAGAAGCCCATGCTTGTGAATGAATATTCATGGACACATTTTCATACTAATATACTGAGGTAATATCAGACTCTTGCTAGTAGATTAATTTGAAGCCAAAAGAGACATCTATTTTTTAAGCTAGAGACATTGATCTTGTGATGATCTATAACAATAACTGCATTTCTCCCATAGAAGGTGAATGATATAATAATTTTAAAATGATGAATGCTGATCATGTGGTGAGATTCATGTTTATTAATTTGATTTGTTTTAATGGAATTTTTCCCCTAAGGGTCCTGGTAGCAGGCAGCAAACTTACAGTATATAAAAAATGGTTGTTCTTATTATTACTTTTATCACAGAAAACACGATCACTGACTATGCTTCAGCACCATCATAAATATTCAAATACTAATATCTTGCTGCCCAGTGGGAATTTGAGAGTTTGATGATGAAATGTACATTGTTGAATGGAAAGTTTCATTAATTCCAAGGAGAAATAAAAATACAGTTATGTCTCCCCTGAAATGAATAATCCTACTTAATTAGTTGTTGAATGTAGACTTGATTTCACTGTGAAAGGTAATGGGATAAGTAGTTAATTATACTATAAATTTATCTAGCTAATTTATTTAATAATCTACCTAAGTGAATAGCTGATTTAAAGCTAAGTCCTTAATCCTGATAAAATTTTAATAATAAATAACATTAATTTTGAATAGAGGGTTAAGTGAGCTTGAGCTCATATGTATTTCTCCTATGTCTACCAGTCCTCTATTTCTCCACCACTCTTTGCCCCAGTCATTGAACTTATCTGACATGATGCCATACTGGAGTCTTTCCTTTATTTATTCTTTTACTCCTGCTAATCTTTCAGCTTGGAAGACTCTAATTCATCTTTAATAACCCTTCAGTCATCCTTTAAAATTCACTGCCTTAGGTTTTATCTTTTCAATGAAATCTTTCCTCTTAAGTAAATTGAGTCTATCCTTCAGTGTTTTGTTTTTACCTCTGTTCTATCATCCACCTCATTGTAAAGCAGTTTATCACGTCACTTCCTTGCCCCCTGATAACTTGAGCTCTTTAAGAACGGACATCTTCCCTCACTGACATTTGCTTAGTCAACACAGTAAACTTACAGAACAGATACCACACAGATATTTGTTGAATAAATGAATGAATGAATTTAAATTACTTCTTCATGTAAAATCACTTTTACAGAATATATTATAGTGCAAAATTAACATGCATATCTATTTATTTGTATCGTATCTGTACTCTTTCTCCCTCACCTATACCACCATCCCCTTTGAGTTTCTGGAAAGGAAGAGACCTGGTCTGTTTTTACCAGTATTTTCTTTCTCACCCCTAGAAATTGCACAGTAAATATTTATTGAAGGGAGAATCACATTGTTTTATATTAATAACTGTAGAGTAGGTAGCTCATTTTCAAATAAGCTAAATCTTTCATCACAGAGGACACTTCAGTAATACATTCATTGCTGATTATCTTAGTAGGTAATCCACAAATGATTTGTAAATAAACTAATAGAGTAACTTGGACTAAAGTTTGCTTATGGATCTTCTGGATGTAATTACTTTTGAAATGCACTATAGCAGAGTATACATTATTATTTCAATGCATTTGGCAATGAAGAGAACAAGAATGTGTTTAGGTTGAAGAAAAGCAATTATTTGGTCCAGGTGTGACAGGGGATATTTGAGGGGGGAAGAAACTTGTAGGAAAGAAGGATTTAAAAATAAGAGGAAAAGAAGAGATGATTGGTGATAAACTCTAGGATGCACTAAAATGAAATTAGCACAAACATACAGGTACAGTTTTGAATCTGGAAAAGAAAACGGTGTTGTTTCATCTAAAATAATGCATAACTCCTTCCAGGGTGTTCTATTTGCCTTAGGTTAAAAGCCATAGTCTTTTAACAGAGCTTACATGGTGTTTCATTAAAAAGGCCAAGTCTGGTCCTCCACTCTGTCACTCTATCAGGTCTTGAACCTCATCCATATGGCCTTCCTTCAGTTCTTAAATGTCCTCAAGGCTTTCATTCTTCACCTGTTACCTTTATCCTTATCTTCCTTTCCTCTTTGTCTTGAATCTAGTTCTTTCCTTAGATAATACCTTATTAGGAAAAACTTTCCTAACTCCTTATATTAGGTTAGAGGTTAGAAAATTGTAGATACTTTACAAATTATTATAGTGGATTAATATCTGTCTTGCTCATTAGACTGTAATCCCACACTATCAGGCTAAGAATCTGTATTCTTTGTCACGATAGCTCTAACTCCTTACACGATGCTTGATGTAATTTTTTGCAGATTCAATGAATAAACACTGTGGTTAGATAAGAAAGAATGAACATAAACAAATATAGATATGTTGATAAGGAGAAAAAAGCAGATGTAGTTCATATTATATATCCTTTTTATTCTTCAGAGTAAAATATCTGGACAGTTAAAATTTTCAGAAAAATGAGGAAATGTAGCCACAGGCAAGGCAGAAAATTTAATAGGAAATGAAAAGAGAGTCAATTAAAACACATAGATTAGTCAATAAAAGCATAAAGAAATCTGAGACCACCAATGAAACTCCTCAAATTCTTCCCTGTCACATTGGGACACAGCCTTGTCTAGATTTGACAGATGAAATCTCTAAGTAATGCAGGCAGAAAATGAATTGCTTCCACAGCAGGAGCTGTTTCAGTTATAAAATATATTAATTTTATACTCTGATAATTATAAAGCTGATGCTACATTTCTCAGTAGACCATGTCCCATAAATCTTTAAATTTTGTTAACCATCAGCAGACTTGACTGACCAGATAGATGTATTCTACTAAAAGCATTCCATAGATTGGAATCCTTCATTATCATTCTACTGGTCATTTCCATATGGTAGTTTGAATAGCATGCTAACAAGGAGGTTGATATTTTTCCACTATCTATTTATTTTTATTTTTTTCACTGATGGCTCCTGGATAGGTAGAATGGACCACAAAGCACCTGCCAAACTTTTCCCTATCAATTATTATCCCAAATTTGTTCAAATCAATTGGTGAATAATCATGAGAAATCACACACACAGTATTAATGTAGTAAAGTGCTAATATACGATACAGTTTGTAAAGACATTTGAAACAAAATAAATTATCTATATTCACAATTCCTAGCCCTTTAGGATATAAAGATAAATTAAGCTTTAAAAACACATATAAAACAAAATACATTCTGCTGTGATCCTTAGATGTATTTATTTTATGTCCTCCTAATAATAAAGAATTAACAAGGTTAAAGTCTTGTGGTTTATCCATAAAAGGTGATGAGTGTATCTCTTGTTAACTGCACATTACACCTACAAACTTTTGTAGCATGAGCATAATTTTACCCAAATTTTAAAATTCCAGTTGCTACTAATTATAACACTGTACTAATTAAAGCCAATGAAATAGCAAAGACTTTTTTTACTCACCTGGTGACAGTTGATTTTCAAATAGATTTTAGGGCTGCCACCAGTGACCTATAAGATAGTGGTTATACTTTTCCCTTACCCAACTCTATATTTCACCCTACCTAATTTTGAGAAAGAGGTATAATATACGCATGCCAGAATCCTAACTGCTAAGTTTTTTATAAAATAAAGTCATATAAATAGGCAATGATTTTGTCTATTGCCTTCTTAGTCAATATGCATATTTTATTACTAACATATATTTTCTTTTAGAAGTATATTATAAAGTAAGTCAGTATACAGTTGTAAATGTTCACAATATTTACTGTCTGACAAGCAGAATAGCCTGCACAGCTGTCTTATCCCAAAAGTGATTATGCTATTAGTACCTCTTTGCTCCTGCCTTCTTTTCTTCTCTTGCTCTCTTGCTTCCAGTTTCTCTATTAAGTTCTTCTGAAGAAAATGTTGTACTCTCCTCTGTGTATACTGTTTGGAAATATGTAAGAACACAAACTGGCAGAAGATGAAGCAAACTGCGCTAGTCTATATCTACATGCTTTTTATTGGAAGAGGAAACCTTAAGTAAGACTCTTCCTCTCGGAGTATAACTCAAAGCATGCTCCACATATTACATTTATCAGAATCACAGGTATTAATTGTTTAAAACAAATATTTGTGGATCACAGCCATAATCAGAATCAGTTGGAGGACAGGCATTTTAAACTGCTATTTCTGATGAATTTCTGGTGCACTAAGTTGGGAGAATCACTAAGAAGAGATTTAACTTTTTAAATTAAATCATTTATAAATGTAAATATATTTCTGAGATATAAAACATAAGTTCAACAGCTTATTTTTAAAATGCTCTTCTAAAGTGGCACATATTTATGTCTTGCAGATAGTAGATCTGTGCCATTAAGGACAAAACAAAGGTTTTAGAGTAGTAAAGGGGCTCAGAGTATGCCACCCCAACACATATCATGTTGGCATAAGGGTTATTTTGAGCTAAAGTCAATTGAGAAACAGAAGACACAGGAAAAGCTCTCCACCTGCTCCTGTTTTACCTGAAGGCAGGATATACAGTCTCTTTTTTGAATCTTCCCCTTATCCCCTCTCCCATATCAGGAAGAGGATGATGACTAGTCATCACTGATGATGCTTGTACTCTTATCACCATGAATACTGCATAAGATTGAGTCTGCATAAAAAGTTTTATTAAAATTACCCTTACTCCCATCACTTTCCCCCATATATTACCCTTCCCACAATTTTCCGGCCTTAGAACCCTCACTCTTTGGATCTTCACTCATTTTCCATGAAGACCTCCATATACATGCATTACATATGTTTTTTACCAGATAACCTGGATTCCATCAGTTTCATTTGCAGGGTTCCATTTACTGAACTTCAGAGAGTAAAGAAAAAAAGTTTTCTTCTCTACAGCGGTATGCAAGAATTAGGAGTTACATGTGGCAGAATTATATGTGGCTTTCTATCAACACTATCAAAAACAACAACAATTTCATAACCTGTTAAAGTCTTGTCTTTTGATTTTTTTAATTGACAAATATAGTGGTGTATATTCATGATGTGCAACATGATATTTTGATATACATATACATTGTGGAATGGCTAAGCCAAAGTATTTTTATTGTTAATAGCTATAGTCACCATCAGATGTTTTTAAGTCTTCATTCACAGAATTTTTTTTTTAATATTGTGATTTAGGCAAGGTACAGAATTTTTATTCCCATTTTATATATAAGACAATGGCAATTTTTAAAGTTTAATTATATTCCCATTCCTATCTCATGTCCTCATACATCATATGCACGAGTCTCTCAATTTTATTTTTACTATTGTTGACTTCTGTAAGGTTCTGTGATATTTAAGTGAAAACCTGGATAGGAAACAGATTTTTTTTTTCAAACTCTTCTACTTAATATAAGTGCATTATTCTATCTTCCATTGTCTTATAAGTGGGATGAGACTTCTATTTCCACAAAATAATAACAGGTCTACAATCAAACAGTGATCATAAACATTACTAAGTTTACAAATCTTTAGAATTATAAGGTAGGAAGATAAAACAGAAAAAATTAAAACCTGAAGGAAATTCAAAATATTTTTCTTCAATTATGAACTTAAAAAAAAACTTCCTCCATTCCTGAGACCACACGACCTTTCACAGCTGCTTTTAATTTAAACTTATCTTTACCATTTTAAGCATAGAAACCCATCCAGTTAAAAAATGAAACATGATTTGAGGTTTGTTTAGTTTTCTTTTCTTTTTTTTCTCTTGTCCTTGATAATTAATTTTATTATCTTAAAAGTAGACACATTTGAAATTATGTTCACTGCATTTTATTCAAAATTTCTAGGTTTTTATAGCAGTAATATTTATTAAAATACACAGGCAATCAATTTTAAAAACTGAATGATATAATGAGTTTATATCATTATATATATATATCTTATTTAGTTGTCCAGACGGGGGTGCACACAGCCTTGAACTCTTGGGCTCAGGCAATCCTTCTGCCTCAGGCTCTCAAGCAGCTGGGACTACAGGATTGCCACCGCACCTGGTTAATTTTTTTTTTTTTTTTTTTTTTTTGATACGAGGCCTTGCTATGTTTCCCAGGTTGGTCTTGAACTCCTGGGCTCAAGCAGTTCTCTTGCCTCAGTTTCCCAAAGTGCACCCAGTCCTTATTGTCATTTTAAACTTGAATTGTTCATTACTTATGGCCATTCTAGAGCAGGTTGGCAGAGTAATCAATCATTCCAGAATCACAGAAGAGAAAAGGTCTCCTATTCAGTACTTGCCTCTGAAGTCCACATGATTTTGGACTGTAGATATTGACTAACAGGGAAAGGCTAATGTTTATCTTCACTATTAGTGAATACCTGCTATTTTAGGGTTTAAGTAATTCACCTTTGCTTATTTCTCAGGGACCTGGTGCTGATAATTATCTTGAAGTATATATTTTTGGGAATAAAAGCAGTCAAGAGACTGCTTGTGTTACTGGTAGCCACATGAAGCCATATCACTCCCAGAGACTTTGGGATGCTGGTCAAATTGATGGGTTCTCTGGAAAAAGGGACAGTAAGAAAGATATCAGAAACAATTCAGTGAACATTTACTAACATCCATCAGTTACTGAGTAAGAAAGGGGCTAACTTTACATACATAGCAGATGGATATGCATAACTAAATTGACTATCAGACTAATGAAATATGAGCTTCACAATCCCTCATTTTCTTTAGACTCCTCTGGGAAAAGTCCTATTAATATTTAATATGATTGTATGTTTTGTACAATTTGCAGAAGTATTTTGTATTTTTTTAATGAGCTCTTCCCTTCTCCATATTTAACAGACTTTAGTCATCCTCAATTTGTATCTTCCTATTGACACAATCCATGAAATTGTCAAGACAGCCACTTCCTACTGTCCAGAAGAAGGCATATAAACTTCATGTCTTTATAAGAGTTCACTTATGTTGTTGAAGCACTGGCCCTGCCACTTTTTAGCAAAGTAAAAATAACTGAAAGAGATAGGTTTGCACTTGTCATTCAGGGTGTACCTTGGACATGGACTGCTAAAAGCTTTTGCCATTTGTCCTTCACTGTCAGTAGTGGGCTTCATTCTCTAAGGAGGAATCTGTTAAGCAACATCTGCAAGGCAATCCTAATATATTTTGCAACAAAAGTGATGATGAGTAAACAAATTTCAGCCAGCACAAACTCATAGCTGTCTCTTTTAAGTAATACTGGTGAAAGTAGCTTATTTATAGAAATCTGCTAAAGACATCTGCATGATGAAAGTATTTAAGGGATATCAAGATATAGAGCCAGATTCATGGCATGAGAAATTAGGCAGAGAAAGATACTAAATAAGCAAATGACCATATGGACACAAAGGGCTCTTGTGTCTCTTCTTTTATTTTTTTTTTAATTTTAGAGATGTGGGGTACAATTCAGGGCTAGGTACAGAAGTGGTCATTGGACAGGTAAAGTATGTGTACCCTTACTGGTGTCATGGGCCCCCTCCCTCTCCTGGCAGTGTCCCACTACTGCCAATCCCATTATTATAGTGTCTTTTTGACATACAACATTGATTAGTCTCATGACTGTTTCATATTTATGTTTTTACATCTATGTACAGATTCACTGTTTTATAATAGTGTCTTATTTCTTATTGCTATTTAGCTGTCTTAATGTCAACATCTAAAAAGTCAAGAACAAACTGAATTAGTAATAAAAAACTGTGTCTAGAATACTGGCCACTTGCCAGAGGTTAAAAGCCAAAATATAATTCATAGATACGGCTAGGTGAACGGTGACTCTAAAATTATTTTTTGCAAAACCCGAGCCCGGGAGCTTATTTGTCATTATCACTAAGTCTTTGAGAAGCTATCAAACTTAAAATAATGAGACCACAAGATGCTTCTGTGAATATTACCTTATGTGGAAAAAGTGGTTTTGTATGTATGATTAAGTTAAGGATATTGAGATGAAAAAATATACTGGATTATCAAGATGTGTCCAATGTAATCTCAAAAGTTCTTATAAGAGGAAGGCAGAATGGTCAGCATATGAGAGGGAGATTTAACCATGCAGAGGTTGGAATGATGCAATTCCTGGAAGGAAGGTAGGAGCCAAGGAATCAGTCAATCTCTAAGAATTGAAAAAGTAAGAAAATGAATTATCCTCTACAATGTTCTGAAGAAACACAGACTGCCAACATTTAGATATCTAACTTTTGTGACATGCAGGACTTCTGAACTCTAGAATTATAAGACAGATCTGTATTGTTTTAAGTCAGTAAGTTTGCGGTAATTTTTTACAGCAGCAAATGGACACTAACAAAATGGCCATACAACCTGAAATTACCATTGGCTTGCATGTTCAATTCCATATTTCATAAATGTTGGTTTTCATGTATTTAAGTAAATGAGACCACATTTATTTATTTATTTATTTATTTACTCATTCAACAGACACTTGTTATAGACCTACAGTTTGCCAGTTTTTGTGTTGGTACTAAAAGAAAGAGAAGTAAAGAAAATCATCAAGACTTTTTTTTCCATAAAGCATAAGGTCAAATGTAGTGTACAAAATTGCTGCATTTGTAAGCTCTCTATGTAGATGTGTTGCTTCCCACACTTGGAATACTTTTAAGTAAAGCATGTCCCCAAAATAACAACATTTATTTTCAAACTCATTTTTCTGTCTTAGTAATTGAAGTTAAAGTAATTGAAACATTAAAGTCTGAGTTAAGAGACTACCTAACAGTAAGGTTTAAATGTATCAATACATACTAAAAACAGTGCTTTCAGTCAGAAGCATATTCTTTCCCTTTTACTGACATGTACACCTGAATGTAAGAGGAACTATGGAATACATATTGGCTACATCATGATTTTACTTATAGAATTTCAGTCCCATCCCCTTATATCATGACCCTTATAAATATACAAGAAATTTTAGGAGCATGACCAAGCCTAAAGGTATATCATCCATGTATTTTTTCTCCTACCTGACATTACAATTACGCTAAATGTGAGAACACATTGCAAAGTGTCCAGTTGTATTTTGCCAATCTGTAGTCTCCTTACTCTTCTTATCAAATAATAGTGAATAAATAATCTAACACATTTAACTAAATTAAGAAATTAAAATAAGAAATAATCTAATTAATTATGGAGACTAGAAAAATTATCCAGAATCTATTCATAATTACTTTCTACTAATTATAGCTAATTTTTATAAGTAATTAAATATAATTAATGTGAAACAAAATCAAGTGGCCAATGGAAATCTGATATCTGAGAAACACTGAAAGGATTTTTAAAAAATTTTAAAGTACACAACAAAATTGAGCATATAATTTACACAGTATAAAATTTAATATTAAATAAACATGATGAACAATGTGATCTTACAATATATTAACTTTTATACTGAAATAAAGAATAACATATAACTACGTGACTGACCCATTAATCTGTCTAATAAAAATAAATTAACTTAAAAAGTTAAAATAACTAAAAGAGAATAAGTAAAATGAAAAAAATTCAACAGGAATATTTTTATATAGCATAACTATTTACACACACACACACACGTATATATGTTTAGAACCAATACAGGAACCAAAAGGGGGAAAAAAAGCAAGAATTAAACTATAGAAATCTCCAGACTCACGGAAACTGCTCTTTCTATTAAAACAATAGTGTATTATAGTGGAATTTAAAGATAGGTTTTCAATTTGTTGTGCTTTAATTGTTGTTATCTTTAGAAGGTTAAAGAGAAAGAAATATATGTCTAAGAGGAATCAGGAAAAAAATGATTGTTTTCTCTTAAGTTTTAAAATGAAGTTAAATAGTTTAGATTGATTTACTGTGGGCACAAAGTTATGATAATTTTCTGAAGTAGCCACATCAGTGAGCACAGCAAATAAACTTTCAGAATAGAGAACAGGAAGTGATTCAGAGAGTCTCTTCTATAGGCAGCCAGTTTAAAACTAGACATGATGTAGGAATTAACTGTTTAATCTCACATAATTTTTAGTCCATTGCTAACATCAGTTTAACTGTATTCTTAATGTTGACATCTCTAATATTTATCACCTTTTCTAGAAACTCACAGTCAAATATTCAGACTAATTTTTGCTAATCATATTCATTAACATCTTGTAACTATTTTTTCCTCTCTTAAATTATTATTTTATGCTATTAATTCAAATTACTGGGCCAAAAGTCATCACATTTGTTGGATGTTTCTACTATTTAATTTGTTGACTCAGTTGCAACCCTGCTTACAACACTCAATGTTTCATAAGAGTCTTTCTCAGTCTGACTTTCAAGCTGCCCTTGACAGCCCACCAAGAATAACAGCATTTAAAAAACATTCCAGACTTGGCCGCCTAATACATTAGTTCTAATTAAGAACACTCTCTTTCAGCCCAATTTGTTTTATCTTCCTTGATACTATAGGAAATGATCAGAGAATCCTCAACATGTAATCTGATGATTGTGATCATTGCATGTAATGAATCTTCCTCTCACGGACAACTGATGAAATAAACTGACTATGACTATTCTGTATTGTTTTTCTTGTTTTGTTTTTGTGTTGTTGTTGGTGGTGGTGGTAGTATTTCAAATCAGGGTCTTACTCTGTCACCAAGACTGGAGTGTAATGGCACAATCACTGCTCACCACAGCTTTGACCTGCTGGGCTCAGGCATCCTTCTGCCTCAGCCTCCCAAGTAGCTGGGACTACTAGCATGTGCCAACATGCTCAGCTATTTTTTTAAACTTTTTTGGAGACAAAGTCTTTTTTACTATGTTGCTTAGGTTGGTCTCAAATTCCTAGGCTCAAGCAACCCTCTCACCTTGGCCCCCAAGTGTGCTGGGATCACAGACCTGAGCTACCACACTTGTAGTATGCCAAGATACCTGCTAGTTTTTAGAAACTGGCACACATCTGCTAGCAATATTTATAAATTTCCTTCTTAAATCCTTTTGCCCAAAAACTATGCTGATTTTTTTCTTTTCTATTTTATTTTTGTAAATAGGCAAGTACTTGATCGTCAACATGCTAAATACTATAAACATTGAGACAGAAACTCACTCTAGGGTCACTATTTCTACTATAAGAAAAGTTATAAAAAGAATTTGAATAGCACCTTTTTACTCCCATCCACCACATCCTCCAGCCATCATCTTACATACACACACACACACACACACACACACACACACACACACACTCACCCACACACAAACATTCATACAAACACACTTTCAGATGGATCTCAAACCATGTCTGTAAATGTCCTGCTAGAGACAGCATCTTCTGTGTATCTCAGTATTCTCAGAGTACATAGATAGGACTTTACAAATACTGGGTGTTCAATACTGTGTACTGTCATCCAGGAACACATACTACATATGACAATAAAGTACTAAGAAAATATATTTTTTACAATTTTAAGTTTACATTTGAGTTGCAGAAATAACTCCTGCCTATCATCCAAAAATGAAAATGTAAAAAAAGCAAGGATAAAATAAAAATAATATACTTTTAGGGAAACAAAGTATTTTACAAGACAATTTCCAAATGAGAACACTCTCAAATGATTTTTCAAAATTATCACAGCAAAACTTTAAAAATAAACATTATTTTAAAGAGTATAACAATTACATTTAGGTACATAGCAACGTGTAACATAATGACAACTATGAAACAGATACTTTCATTTATAGGAACGCAAAGAGGAGTCTGTCTGTAATTGTGACTCACAATTTGGGAGAGCTAAACTCAGTGATAGTGTTATAGGTAGATACACAAACTGCTATGGTAAGCACAGCTAAATAAATCAATAAACACAGCTGCTTCACTGTTTTGTTTAATGTGAGAATTTGTAGTATTAGTGGTTCTCTTTCAAAAATAGTCTCACATTCTACTTTGTGTTTCTCTAAATATTTATCTAAAATTGGAACGACAGTCCAAGGATAACAGTCTTATTCTCCAACCCTGTTATCAACCAGCACTTGTGAAAAAATAGATACTAAAGCATGAAACACAATATTTTTTTCTAAGAACTTTATGAATTCTACAAAAGAAACCCCAAAATGATTGATTGGTAATATTTAGCAGCCAAGAGGATGTCTTAACAAGGGAATACCACTTATCTTTTTAACGGACTTACTGAAAATTGTAATGAAATTTCCTAGAGAGAAAGACAATGTGCTCAAAAAGAGCAAAAATATGCAAAAATAGCAATAATCACTAACAAGTATGGAAATTACTATAAATTATAAATAAAAGGAATATTTCTCACAATAGCAATATTAAACAAGTAGGTTATTAGGTACCATTTAGTAAGAACTATTTATAAAACTCTCTTTGGTAATATATTACATTAAAATAGTAAAATATTCTCAGAATTTATCTTGCTTTGAATGGATGCCATTTGTATTGGCCAAAGTTGACCAAACTGATTTACAAGAATAAAGCTATTCTATGTGAAGAATAATAAAAATTACCAAGAAAATAATAACTATTTATTGATAATTGAAATTTGTTCAGTTATTTATTCAACAAATAGTTACTGAGGACTATATATGCCAGGTATTGTTATCTAAGCGATTTTTGTGAAATGAACATGAAGTCCCTGCTATCATGGAGTATACATTCAAGTGACAGGAGACAAATAGATGGATAGTATGTGACAGAGAAAAATAGAGCCAAAAGGGAAATGGGGAGCAACTGGCAGGAATGTGAAATCATTCATCATCTTGGTTGAAGATGATGGCAGTTTAAGCTATTGGGGAACAGCGGAGGTAAGGAAAAGTAGTCCAAATCCAGAGCAGTATTTAAGGTAGATCTAATAGAGTCTTATAGCTGTACGGTAATGAAAACTGATAAAGGAGAAAAGTCAAAGACGATGCTCACAAAAATTTACACAAAGCTACCAAGAGAATAGAATTCCCCTTTATTAAGAAAGGAAAGACCCTAGAGGAAGCAGAGAGAATTAATAAAATCAGAAGTTTTGGATTAGTGATCTTAGTTTTGAGATGTATACTAGACATTCAAGAAATGACTTTGATTACACATTTAGATATATAAGTCTAAATTTTAGAATAGATATACAATGTCAGGAGCTCTCCACATATAGCTATAACATTGTATGAAATTACATAGAATGTATTTATGAAATGTGTTTTCAGCCACGGCAAAAGAGAACTGAGATGAAAAGGCACTGGAAAAAGAGACTAGTGAATTGCATCCCAAAATATGACCTAAACCATATGCAGTGTATGTACAAGTTATTGAAAACCAGCTACATTACTCTTACCCACTCAGGTACATCAAAGTTATTAATGAATCAAGAGATTATTCTGAGAGGAGTATCACAGGGGCATATCTACCATTACTTTGAATCCTAGGAATTGGGTGTTTAGTGGCATCTTTGGAGAGCTTATATATGTCCCATGGACTGACATAAAGAACTGATATTTTACTCCCATCTGGGAGGTCCACTGAATAACGAACAGATAAACTAGCTATTCTTACCACAGAACAAAAAAAACAATGACTATTTTGGGCATCCTGAACTTAAAGATATTGTCCCAAAAAGATTCTTGAATGCTTCCTATGGACTAGAAATGAGTCATTCATGTGAAAGTGATGTCCTACTCAAGTCTCATCAAAGGAAGTTTCGCCGGAAGGCATAAGACCTTATTTGGTACAAAAGAAGCTGAAGGTATCGCCAGAATACTTGGGTAGTGGAAGAAATAACAAAGCAGAAACTTGACCACTGATTAGTGAACAGCAGATGAGGTGGGAGAATCCTTCTAAACTACCCATGGGAAAATGCTCATGGAAGAATGAATTGATATCAAAAATCCTGTCAAGACAGTGTTGGATCATTCTGACTCTACTTGTCAAATAAAAATTTGACTTCTTTACTGTCTCCTTCTCTTCTTCTCCTCCCAAGTTTACACATCTGAAGAGGTCAAAGGCAGAAGTTAGGAATGTTCCTGATGGGGGAGATGGGGACCTTAAATGAGGAGAAAAAGAGAAGACAATCTTCTCTCATCATTGAACTACTTAGGCTGAAACCAGGGGATTGGAAAAGCTTAGAGAGCATAGAAAGTTAATGAAATCAGAAGGTTTAATTCAAATTCAGAATTTTGATTATTACCTAAGATTGAATATTTTAGTTAGTAAAGTGAGACTTATTTTGTAACTTAAAGAACCGATTTATTCTCTGAGAGACCACATAATTCATGGCACCTGTTTGAGGTTTGACATGGGAACAATGGAGGAACTAGCTCCACTGTGTGAATTAAAGGGAGGGGGTGAAAGACAAACACATATTTTTTTTAAAAATATATATTTAATAATGAAAGTTTATGCTTACAGTCTTTATTAAATCAGAAAACTTTTGTATTTGATTATTCAACCTAACATGTCTATTTTCCCTGTGTGAGTTTATAAAAATTAAATAAGCTTTAACTTGTTCTTAATAAACATAGTTCTTAATAAATATATTGAATAGGACAGGATGAAAGATAAAACTCTGTGAGATGTTTTGATCAATAATAGTTCCTCCAGTTAATCAAAAGCTTTGTAAACTTTACCATAACACATTTTTATAAAACTTGTTCACTGCACTGTGCTGGTCTAAGTGATTCTAGAAAAATCTTTTGTTACAGAAAGGCAAACTACTCATCCAAAATGTCTGTAACCTAATAAGTTACCAAAAACATCAAGTAAATAACTCAGTTGACTGTGATCAAGTTTTGTATTAGGTTTCTTCAGAGCAATAGAAGCAACAGGATATATATAGATACACAGAAGGAGATTTATGAAAAGGAATTGGCTCATGTACTTATAGAGGTTAGGAAGTCCCTTGATTTGCCATCTGCACACTGGAAGTGTTGCTTCAGAGCAAACATGAAGGCCTGAGAACCAGGGGAGTCAGTAGTGTAAGTCCAAGTTCAATTCCAAATGTCTGTAACCAGAAGCACTGATACCCAAGAACAAGAGAAGATGGATGTTGCAGCTCAAACAGAAAGTAAATGTATCCTTCTTCCACCTTCTTTTCTTGTTCAGGCCCTCAGTAGATTGGGTGATGCTCACCCACGTTGGTGAGAGAAATCTGTATTCAGCCTACTAATTCAAATGCTAGTCTCTTCTGGAAATACAGTCACAGATGTATCCCCAAATTATAGTTTACCAGCTGCCCGAATGTTTTTTATCGCAGTCAAGATGACATGTAAAATTAACCGTCATAAGCTTGTTAATGGTAAATTTACTACCCTTTTCTAAAATTGTTTCCCTACCAGTTACATTACTATTTTTTATTTTTAAAAATCTATATTTAGCACACTGTCATTTGTTCAGAAATAGTTCTCAGCCATTGATTATATATTAATCTAAGCATTTTCCAATACTAAAAAATCAATTGATTCAAAAACTTTTATTTAGAATTTCTAAGAGAAAATAATCTGATGTCTTAATTTTCTAGGGCTATTGCTCTCAAAATCAAATCCACATTAGAATCATCTGAAGGAATAAATTAAATTAAAATATTTTAGAATGAAGTATCTCAGTTATGTAGTTTGTATTACAAATCATTTTAAAACTTGGAGTCTTAAAAATACAACAACGTAATTGCTCATTATTTTTAAATTTGACCTAGACTCAACTCAGTGAATATTCTACTGAACATTCAGCATTATATAGCCATAGCCTTCCTGAGAAAGACATTATTTTAATAGGAGCCAAAGACAGACATTATGTCTAAGACAAAGAGAAAAAAACATAGGAACAGGGAAACTAGAAGCTGAAAAAGGGAGACTCAAGATATTCTAAATAACTGTCAAATTAGCTACTAGAATTTAAATTTAGGATATAGCAGATAATTTAAATTTATTATGGACCTATACAACAATATGAAAACTTGGATTTCTAATCATTCCAAATCATCTAGGAGATTGTTCACTCTCACATAAGAGAAGAAATAGACAAAGAAAAAATGAATAAAATAAAAGGTTTTAAAGTTGTTTATATATTACTATGCATGGTTTCCCCAAGGCCATGGAGAATAATGATTATTATATTTATGAAATATTAATTCCAAAGTGTTGCAGCATACCAGTCATTCTAGAAAAGTGCATATAATTGCATGTATTTATAAACCATTGCATTTTAATTTTAAGTTACTTTTCAACTTAAGTGTCTACATTATTTTCTCACTTGAATATCACAACCAAAGAGCTCCTTTCCACAATCAATTACATTAACAAAATATTTTGCAGCTCAGTTAATTAGGTTTGCAAGAGATGAAAAACAATTACATAACTGGAAACTCATAAGTGTAGAATTTCAACAGTATTTAGTAGATAATCTTTACTCTATGAGTGACAACTTGTGCCCACCATGGAGTATCATTATTTTTCTAAGAATTATCAACTTTCTTATCCTACTAAGTATATCATAATTCTACTTGATCATTATGATCTTCTAACAGATACATTTTGGTGACATAGGTTGGATGACTAGAATGTTAGCAATAAGCCAGTAATTTTACTTCATCTTTTTGCTCTTTGTAACAGATGGCTTCATTAGAGAAGAGTCTACAGACAGGGTAGGCATTCTCATGTGTGCACCTCTTAATAAAAGCATGCATATTCTGTTATTCTGTGTACATACTGAAGGGTCATTGGTCCACACAAAGTGGCAATTACTGTGTGTGTTTTATAAGTTTTCACAACTATATAATAGCTTAGTAGATCATTGACTCTAAAATATTCAAGTCTCACATATGGACTTCACAGCAACTTGGATGGATTTAGAGTCAATCATCCTCAGTGATCTATCACAGAAACAAAGAAAAGAGTACCATATGTTCTCACTCATAAGTGGAACTTGAACAATTATCATAATCCTATAGGAAAGGGATTGGCAGTAGTGGAAGACTGCCATGGGGAGGGGGTGGGATTGGCAGTTGAGGGAAACTGCCAGGGGAGGGAGGGGTATACCTCATCAACAAGGGTACCTGCATAATGAACAATTGTATACCTAACCCTGAATTGTACCCCACATCTTTAAAATAAAAAAGTAATAAAAGATAAAATAAATAAAATAATCAAATCTCTAGAAAAATATTAATATTCAAAATATAAAATATGTATTCCATTTTAACAGAACAGTGTCTGCAACAGATTAAATGAAATAAAGGGTAGTCTCATATATTTTATCTGCATTTATTTTGGCAAAGTTACATAACGACATTTCATCAAGAACATTTTTAAAATACTATGGATATTCAAGGTACTATCAACATGGAGATTGCTGGTTCATGATATTCCCGTAATCAAAATATGCTAACCCAAAATTCTTCCAATGATCAAGAAGACAGTAGCACTCCAAATTCAACTGAAGATTTGTGTGATTCTGTGTTCAGTCCCAGTTTTCAGAATAATAATAAATGAAAATTATTTTAGGATTCTTCTTCTATATACCTAAGAGGTTTTGTGTATCTGGGGTCCCTTTGGCATCTATAAAATAATATTTAAAAATGAGAAATCCATATTTAAAGGTAAATAATGCTTTGGGAAGAAAAGTTTTTTTTTCTCTTTTTAAATTTTATTTTAAAGATGTAGGGTATAATTCAGGATTCAGAATACAAATGGTCATTGTACAGGTAAAGTTTGGGCTCCTCCTTGATCCCCATTTTGCCTGGTTTGAGATCAAAGTACACTTATCAATGTTGTGTGCCTTCCCCTTCCTCTCCTGGCAGTTTCCCACTACTGCCAATTATGATATGCCAATTATTATGATAAATGCACATGTTCTCTTATAAGTGAGAATATGTGATACTCAATTCTTTGTTTCTGTAATAGATCACTGACTATTAAAGAATTTAAATCCATCCACATTGCTGTGAAGTCTATAATTCTGTCCTTCATTATGGCTGCATAGTATTCCACTGTGTATATGTACCACTTTTAAAAAATCTGATCCAATTTGATGAGCAGCATAGTTGGTCCCATGTTTTTACTATTGTGACTGGTGCTACAACAAACATTTATTCACAGGTATCTCTTTTGTAAAATGATTTGAGTTCTTCTATATTCCCAGAAGGGTGATTGCTGGGTTGTATGGAAGGTCAATTCCTGGTTCTTTTGAGAATTTGTAACAGTGTTTTCCATAAAGGTTGTAGAAATGTTTTCTGATAAAATTTTACTGTAGCACTAAATTATATTATAAAAAAGTATTAATATTTATAAATAAGTAATACAAATAAGTTATATTATAAATAAATATTATAAATAGTAGGCAGTTTTAACACAATATATTTCAAGTTTCCTTTTTTTAAATTCTTATTCAATATTTTTTATTGTGATATTGTGGGGTACAGTTAAGGGTTAGGTACATAAATATGTCTCGTTCAGGCACCCTTGTTGATAAGAAGTGTCCCCCCATCCCCAGACAGGTATTTATTACCATTAATCTCTTCCCTTATCCCTCCTTCCCCAATAGTTTCCCACCACTGTCAGTCATTTTCTTGTGGTAACACGTTGAATGATCAAAGTCTACTATGTGAGTGAGAACGTGTGATACTCAGTTTTTTGTTTCTGTGAGAGGTCACTCGGTATTATAGATTCTAGTTCCATCCAGGTTGCTGCGAAATTCATGATTTCGTTTTTTATGGCTGCATAGTATTCCATTGTGTATATGTACCACTTTTTCTAATCCAGTCCTCTTTTGATGGACAGCAAGGTTGCTTCCAGGTTCTTGCTATTGTGAACAATGCTGCGATAAACATACGAGTGCAGGTATCTTTTTTATAAAGTGATTTGAGTTCTTCAGGATATATTCCCAGTAGGGGGATCGCGGAGTCAAATGGGAGGTTGGTGTTTAGAGCTTTTAGGAATCGCCACACTGCTTTCCACAGAGGTTGCACTAGTTTGCACTCCCACCAACAGTGTAGAAGTGTTCCCTTTTCGCCACACCCTCTCCAGCAACTGTTATTTTTTGAGTTACTGATAATTGCCATTCTGACTGGAGTTAGGTGGTATCTCAGAGTGGTTTTGATTTGCATCTCCCTGATGATTAGTGA
>CAUYQG010069033.1:0-20936 GCA_963574415.1 Tarsius wallacei
CCGATCCAGCAATCGGCCCTAGTAAAGCCGCTGGTTTCCTACCCGCATCGGCCCTTACAGTTTATCCAAGGCCAACAAGCTGGGGAACATTGGTTGAAATGTGTTTACATTTTTTTGCCCCCCCCCCCCCCCAGTGTTTCCTCCTGTGGGTCACAACCCAAAGAGTTTGAGAGGAGTAGAGGAGTCACTGTGATGTGCTGAAAGTTTACTGCACTTGATTGCTTATACTTGATTTTTTCAGTTATGATCGGTTTCAGCTAACGTTTAGGTGAACCCTGTGGGTTAGGTGTCCTGGGCCACATGTCTTGAGCCCTGGTTGAACCTGCCATAAGGGCCACCTGTGAAGAGAAGTCTCAGTGGTATGGGCAGCCAGGCATGTTCCCCAGCTTGTTGGCCTTGGATAAACTGTAAGGGCAGATGCTGGTAGGAAAGCAGCGTCTTTACTAGGTCCTCTTGCTGGAGAGGAGATTTAAGGTAGTGTGGAATCCCTTCTTGGTGGGAGGGACAGCTGTCACAGTTACTTCTGTTCCCCACTGCTACTTCGAATTGCCAGAGAAATTTTTCTGGAGTTAGAGAGTCCATGTTTGAACTATATTTAAGTTTTAATTAGACTCTGTATGTCTGTATTTTTGTGTGTGCATACTTCCTTGAAAACTCCAAAATTACTATTAGTTCCCTCTTCTTTTAAATGTGTAGACCAGTGCTGTCTAATAGAAATATAATTCAAGCCCCAAATGGGAGCCACATGTCTAACTTTAAAATTTCTAGCAGTGTATTGAAAAGTAAAAGAATCAGGTGACACTGATTTTAACAGTATAGTTTATTTAACTCAATATATCTACAATACTATCATTTCAACGTGCCATCAATTATAAACAATTGATAATGTGATATTTACATTCTTTTCAGGGGGAGTGTAGTAAGTCTTTGAAATTCAGGGTGTATTTTTTTTCTCCTGCATTACATCTCCATTCTGACCAGCCACATTTCATGTGTTCAGCAGCCACATGTAGCTAGTGGCTACCGTATTGGTCAGCGCAGGGCCAGACCAATGTTCCATCCAGTCATTGTTACTGGTTGGCCTCAGAGGGTTGCTAGCAGCATTTTTCGAACCTCTTGGTTTTGTTGGGGAGAATTCCTGAGCCCCACATGCTCTGAAGCATTTCAGCCTATAGTGGCGGTAAGTTCCATCTGTGTAGCTCCTCCTGGCTAGAGTGGTCCACACTTCCTTTTTATTTGTCCCCAAACAGGTTTCTGCCAGGGTGAGAACACCATGCTGTCATTAAAATGAGAAGCAATGGCTAGAAACTTTAGGATACTGTGTTGCAGCCTGTTTGTGGTTGAAGTTGCGAAATGTGAGTCCAGGAAGCAGTCGTTGTGGGTGGGTGCAGGTGAGTTTTAAATAAGTGTTGCCTGAAAGGATGAAGACACAAAAAGACAGCAGGTTGGGGTTCCAAGGGCAGGAGGGAGGAGATTTGGGGAAAGATGATCTGGCAGTGAAACCCATTTCTAACCTGGAAACACGGAACCATCAGGAGATTTCCCCAGACTAGGTCTTAGACCAGGTGCAAAGAGATTTTCTGACATCCACCCCACTTGGCAAAATGGAAAGCTGGATTTGAGGTCAGACAGGCTAGAGTTTGAAATCCAACCTCATGGCGTGGTTAGCTTTCTGTGACTTCGGGAAAATCTCTTCTGGTTTGGAATCCCAGCTTCTACATCTGGGAAAAAAGAGGGTAATGATCCCAACCTCACAGGGTTGTTTTAGGATTAAGTGAGGCAGCATGGGTGGAGACGCCTGGCCAGTCTGAGAGCCTTAGGAGGTGGTCAACACATGAGTTGACTCTTGACCCAGTGGCCAGTAGGTCTCCATCTGGGGAGATTAAGTCTGACTGACAATACTTGGGGTAGTTCTAGACACTTTGTAGCTTATCTTTAGTGGGTGGAATTAGGCGACAATAGAAAATATACTGGCTTTAAAACAAACTGGGGCGAGACTTTCTTGTTCTAGTGTTCTTGATGCTTTCATTCCAGGAATTCTCTATCTCCTCTGAACATTTCTGGATTTGTTTCTGAGTCTGTGGCACCATCTTTAAAAGGGATAAGTTTCAACTGCAAATGACTGTGTACCTTTGAGCTTGTGCTAAGTTTCAACTGCAAATGACTGTGTACCTTTGAGCTTGTGCTCATGCTGGGCCCCCTGCCTGGGGTGCCCTTTCCCTCATTCATCTCTGCTGGGTGAGAAAGGAAACCTCCCTCAAGACCAGTTGCACTTCCTCTTCTGTGGACCCCCTAGTTGCACCAGGTAGAGTGAATCTCCCCCCACCCCATGGTACTTCCCAAACACTATGGCCTCACAGGTAAGAGTTGGTTGTTTGCATTTCTGTCTCTCCAACCAACTTGTGACTTCCTTGGGGGTAGAGATCATGGGTTATTCATTTTAGGGTCTGGCACAGAGCTACAGCTCCATAAATATTTGATGACTTAATCTGATTTTTAGAAATAGCTCAGATCAGTTGGATTTGAGTCTAGTGAAGAGTGGATGACCAATTTGGGTTGGCCATTTGGTCAAAACCAGTGTTTTATAGGGAGCCAGAGGCACCTTTTCTTATAGGTGACTCTGAAGCTCCTGGCTTACTTGGAGTAATAAGTCCAAGGAGATCCTTAGACAGAGAGAATGCTCCTATGACTTTACATGTCTTGGGGGATTTTTTAAAAGTTCCTCCGATGACACTCACCCCTGTCCTCCTCACCCCTTTTGTATAAAATATTTCTGTAAAATGAATGGGAGGGGGCACTAGCCATCCAGACGCCTGATTGGCAGAAATGAGTGAATGGGGTCAGTATTTCTAGGGACATGGAAGGGGCCTATAGTGCCCTCTATTTGTGCCAGGAGCTGCTCTTCTTACTCAGGTGTCCCGGAACTGGACATTACCGGACTGTTTGCTGAATACCTGGCATATGCACGCCTTCAACTTGAAGTAGCTAAATGTGTGATTTGATGCAGATGCCAAAGATTTAAGGAAAATTATGGGAGAAAACGGGACATTCTGTTTATTTACTTAATTTTTTCTGTAAGCTTTAAAAAAACACAGTCATTTTTTAACATTTTATGGCCCAGTTCAGCATGTGAGCACAAAAATCCCAAGTTAGAGTAGACCATCTATCTTCAGTTTTCATATTTCCATATATATATGTATTTTTTGAGTTGGCGTCTCACTCTGTTGCCCAGGCTGGAGTGCAGCGGCACACTCATGGCTACACCAGCATCAACCTCTGGGCTCTGGCAATCCTTCTGCCTCAGCCTTCCAAGTAATTGGAAATTTTTGATTTATTGTAGAGACGAGGTCTCACCATGTTGCCCGGGCTGGTCTCAAACCCACAGGCTCAGGCAATCCACTCGCCTCGGCCTCCCAAAGTGCTGAGATTACAGGCTGAGCCACTGAGCCCAGCAGTATTCCCATATTTTTATGTTTCTGAAGTGAGGCTGTGCCTTACAATAGATGTATTCTTTTAGTAAACTGTTGCTCCCTCTTTTTTTTTTTTTTTGTCTCAAAAAGCTGTTATAAAATCAGTGGTGCATCTATCAGTTTAGGGCATCTCAGAATTGAGGAAATGGGTCTTGTGCCCCTGGTGAAGTAGACTGTGATATTAGGGGTTCCAGACTCTGTTTTTTTAATCTCACTTTTCTCTGGGCTTGGCTTCTCCACTTAGATAATAAGGCGGAACGTCACCTTGGAAAGAAGCATCTGGAACTCTGACTTAGTACCCCTTCCTGCCATGTCTTTGTATGGGTTTCATAATTTTGCTTCAGCTATCTCCTCTGAAAGGTGCAGGTAGTCAGCGGGAGGGAGGTGCTGCCTTGTGAGTGGGGGGCTCCCTTCTGTACACTCATGTGCGCCTGCTATCCTGCCAGTGACAGAGCACCGGTTTGACATTTCCAAGGGTAAAATGAACTGATTCAAGTTAGAGGGCCAAAGCTTGACTCCCCTTTCTGTTCCACTGCTTAATCATTTTGTGATTTTTGCCAAAGTCCTTCATTTCCCTGTACCTTATTTTCCTTATCTGAAAAGTGGGGATGATAATACTACTGAGGATGTTGATGATAATGATGATACTGCAGAGGGTTCTTGTAAAAGTTGTGAGGTATGTGAGATAAAAGATTTGTGAAGAGCAAAGTGCTTTTCACTTGCAGCATGTTTTTTGTACATCATGTACCATCAGGGATGGTAAATAAGTAACATACATGCTGCCATTCCCCATTTTCAAGCCTATGGCAGACATCAGTAATCAATCATGGCAGAAATCACTAATCAGTCATGCCAGACATTACTAATCAATCACGGCAGTCTTTTCCATTGAGTCTGGCCAGTAGCCTCTGATGCTGTCCATTAGTTGAGTTTAGCGTGGAACATGAAGCCAATTTGTGCCTCCTGATTCAGTGCCTGTATCTCTCTCTTTCTCTCTCTCTCTCTCTCTCTCTCTCTCTCTTTCTCTTTCTCTCTCTCTCTCTCTCTCTTTCACACACACACACACACAGAGATACACACACAGAAACTGAGGCCTGGGAAGGAAGGGAATAACTTGCTTAAGACTTTAGCGGATAGGCAGAAGTGGGACTAAAAGCCTCAGATTTCTTAATTCCTCAACCAGTGCTTTTCCTGTGATATGCACATACACTGTGTCAAAAGGAATTAAAATTAATTTGGTTTTGAGAAATAGCGAGAGAATCCTGGCTCCTCCCTTCCTTGTTATAATTAGATACCCTTGGGGCTGTCATCAAAGCAAGGCTGGATGACCTGCTTCTCTGCCTGATCCTGGAGTGATCAGGTTTCAAAGGGGAGATGCCTGTGGCTGGGAGGCTGGATCAGGTGGTGTCCCTCACTGGCTCCTGTAGTGTAGGTGACATGGCAGTGGGGCAAGGCAGGCCCAGGGCTTCCTGGGTGATGACCTGAGTTTGCTGTTTACACACTTGTAGGACCACAGACAAGTTCTTTAGTCCTTCCTTCTGCATCTTAATTTCTGCGTATTGGAAATGGGCTGGTAATAATCCTTTGCAGAAATGACATGAGAGAACATGTTTGAAAATGCTTTTTAAACTCTGAATACCTACATATGTGTTAATAGTTTACACATGTTAATTTTTATAACTAGCACTAATCATGGATTATTAGAGCTATGTTGAGTAAATTGTGTAAACCAAGAATCACAGACTGGTGCCCACAAGGTGAATGGGTCCCTTGTTGTAGTGCATTTTATATTTTTGCCAGCCCAAGGTTTAAAAAGTTGGGAATTTGTGGGTCTTTTACAGGGTCTGTGTTCCCCTGTTTCTGTCAGTTCCCACCCTCCTCCTGTTTCAGTCATGTGCATGGCCTGCCTAGCCCTGGAAGGCCCGTGGTTTTGGGACCTGGGCACACCCTCTGTTTATTCTTCTGTTTGGTAGGAGGGCAAACCATTCTTAAGCCCTACTGGGCCTCCTGCAAGCATCATATGAGTTAATGGACTAGAAAGTGCTTCATAAAAGCTAAGAACTGGAGAGACATGTTGGCAACAACTCCTTTCTTTTCTTAAAAAGGAAAGGAGGGAGGCCGAGGTGAGGATGGTATTGAGTCGACAGAAAAATGATATAAATATTTTGGCTGACAAAGCAGAATGAGGCTTTATATATAAGCTAAAGAGAATACGTAGAATCAGGTGATGCTTGGCTTCCCAGTCTGCTGTAGAAAACACAGGAAAAACTGCTTTCTAGTGAAACAAGCCCTGTGTCGGGGTGGGATCTTTGATTCCCAGGGGCTGGCTCTGGTCCTGGGTGGGGGTCCAGGGAGGAAGGAAACCTAACATCTCCCCCAGCGGTGGAAATGGCTATTGCAAAGCGTAGGATGTCCTAGTGTCAGCAGGCCCCAGGCTTGCAGTTTGCTGGTCACATTCCCGACTATGTTATTGTCCAAGACAGAGTGCCTGAGGACCTAGCAGTTCCACCTCTCAGCATTGAGCCTGCACTGTGCAAATTTCCACCTGTCCCAACGTTTTTGAGGAAAATCGGGGGAATAAGGATAGGAATTCTTATCAGGTGAAATCTTGCAGAGAATTTGTGTTTTGGGCTCAGAGTTTTTGGGAGCCAAGAAGACATAGGTCACTTGGACTACCCAAAGAGACTAGATGAAGACATTTTTGGATGCTGGGAGATTTTTAAAAACATTTTATCAACTGGGGAAAATAACTATAAAAATTTAAGTGTGTTTATGTGGGTGTTTCTTATAATGTATGCTGAGAAGCAGAAAGTGAAACTGATCTGAAATAAAACTGAAACTAGCTTGAAATGAGACCTCAGGGAGGGAAACTTCCCTGGGGTACTACTAGCTTTAGGGTGAAATTTGTTGTGAGACTGGTCTTTGTTTTATCAGAAAGGTCTAGAGCTATAAAGATTCACAGAGAGCATTTAAGCCTGTGCCATCCCATACATGTTGGTATCCACTAGCCACGTGTTGCTGTTGAGTAGTTGAAATGTGGCTAGTCAACCCACATAGGATTTTAAAGACTTAATAGGAAAAAAAGACTAAAAGATCTCAGTAATAACCTTTTAATATTGATTACAGGCTGAAATGACATTTTATACATTGGGTTAAATAAGAAATATTAAAATTAACTTCACTGGTGTCTTTTTACTTTTTTTTTTTTTTTTTTTAACAGTGTAGCTACTAGGAAATTTGAAATGACTATGTGACCAGTATTATATTTCTATTGAACAGTGCTGATCTGAGTCAGCCTGCTCCCTTTATAGTTTAAAGAGGAAGAGGAACCTCAAAGCAGGACAAATGGCTTGCTCAGGGTCACACAGCGGCATCGTCAGGTACCTGGACGTTCTGCCAGACTGAGAGTCAGGCATGGGATGATGATGTGGTGTAGGTATTAACATAGCAAGGTGGCTAGAATGGAGGCAACAATGGGAGTGTGTGACAGACAGAGTCAGAGAGAGAGAGAGAGAGAGATATTAGTAATTCAAGAGAAAAAATTTTTTATTGTTTCCCACTTTGCTTATCCGTCACCCTAAACATTAGTTGAAAATTTTGGAATTAAGTAAATCCAGCAAGATGAGGCAAAGCAAAGCTAAAAGATAACCCCTGACAATTTCTTTGCCTGGCAAAAAAACTCAAAAGCCTATTTAGTCTGTGGGTTTGAACTGGGGTCTTTTGAATAAGGGTGCAGGTTTGGGCATAGAGACCTGCACCCTCATTCAAAAGACCTGGTTTTGGGTCCGATTGGGGGCTGTGAGTTTTGGGTCCTGGGTTGGCTAGAAGCCATTCTTTGCTAAGTCGTGTCTACATACAAACCTTCAAGTTGCAAACTTTCAAAGATGGGAACATGCATTCACATGTCTAATCTCATAAGTTAGTTCATGTGTCTGGCATAGATTGTTACATGCTGTACTGTAACATTAAAAATTTTTTTGGTGTGTGTTTGTTTTTTATATATTATTTGTGTGAAAAGTATTATAAACCTAGTACAGTAGAGTCTGTAGCCAACTGTGTTAGTTGGGTATCTAGACTAACTTTGTTGAACTTATGAACAAATTGGACTTACACATGCACTCTCGGAACGGACCCTGTTCATATGTGGGGGACTTACTGTAATGATTTGGGAAGCAAGCCTTCTAGATGGTGCAGAGGGCATCCTGCTATCTGAGCAGGGCTGGCAGGGCAGGAGGACCTCTAGTTTCCCTGAGCTCCAGCCTGGTTTAGAGACCTGGAGGTGGGAGACTAGCCCATGGGGAGAGCAACAGAGCCTCTAATTTCCAGCTCAGTACTCCTGCTGTTCATGTTTTGAAAGGAATTTGAACCATGTGTTAGAAATTTAGCCTTACAAATTTTTATTTTTTTTGTAATCAGGAACTTTCTGTCAAAAGACTGAAGTTTGGCATTCTTATCAATCTCACTTTATTTTTGCAAAATGGAGTTCTTCTGTCTTGAAGTGTAACCATTGCACATTTGCTGAGTGCTTAGTATGTGCCAGGCAATGGGCTCAGCATTTAATATCTATGATCTCATTTCATACAATCACCCTAGAAAGTAGGAATTTTTTTTTTCTTTTAATATAAGAGGAGTTGAGATTCAGAAGTGAAAGGAATTGCCCGAGGTTACACAGCTGATAAGAGGCACTTGGATTCAAATTCAGGCAGGTACTGTATTTCAGGCTCACCGTAGCCCTTTCAGGTGTACACGCTTATCAGTCCCACTATATATTTGAAGAAGGTGCCATAAATTGCTCTGGATGTGGAGTTGGTAATTGGGCTGGGACTCGAACCCAGGTCCTTTAGACATTGCTGTGCATACCCTCACCTTGGCTGTGGTGGGTTGTTCTGAACTGTACTGTCTGGAGAAGCTGCTGTCCCACTCCGTGGGGCTTGGGCTCAGGATTCCCTGGCTTTCATTCCCCAGCTCCCCGTGTGCCTCAGCGGACCAGCGGGTTGTGTGTTCCATGCACACAAAGCCTTTAATACCACGTTTGAAAACAGTTGCAGAAGGTTTGCTGTAATTAATTACATTTGACATACTTGGAATCGGGGCCTTCCAGATTCAGAATGCAAATTTATGCCCAGACAGATGTAAGGTACGCTTGGAGCCAAGAGCTCTGGCATGTCCCAGCCAAGGCCTGCGGCGTCGCTTGCTGCACTGATGAGACCATCACAGGCAGTGAGAGGTGGAGTCGGGACTCAACCCCGGGATACCTGGAGCCCACAGGCGGTGGGAGGAGCAAACAGCCCTGGATTCAGGACAAGAACTGCGGTCTTCAGTCTTGGGTACATTCTTTTCCTTTTTGGGCCTCAGTGTTCCCTACTATACAAGAAGGGCTGGGGCTAAGTGGTCTCAGAAAGCAGGGGCAGGAGGGCAGTTAATCAGCTCAGTGGGCTGGCTACTGGAAGTATAAACAGCTGAGGTGTGAGATGCTTGGAATAGCTAGGTAAGCAGGAGGCCGGTGGAACAGAAGAACGATGTGCAAGGTAAGGCCTGATTTCAAGTATAAGGGGGTGCTGATGGCCAGGGCACCACATGCAAAAGTGCTCCAGTCAGCATTAGCCGTCCTCTCACCCCCATGCACTTAGCTCCCTGTCCACCCCAAAAGCCAGGGGCTTAAAGCAACAGTAGTCGTCTCATGGTTTCTGTGGATTGGAAATTTGGGAGTGGCTCCATCAGTTGACTTTGGCTCGGGGTTTCTCTGTGGTTGTGGTCGTACAGTGTCTGGAGCTGGGGTCGTCTTGAGGGGTCTTCAGTCTCATATTTGGTGCCAGGATTTTGAAGACTAGAACAGCTGATGCTCTTTGACTCATTGTCTCTTCCCTCCCCAAGCATGGAGCCTGTGTATATGGCCGGACTTCTTTTATGGCATCTTGAGGCTTCAGAAGCACAAGAGCCAAGAGAGAGAGAGGCAAGATGCAGCATCACCTTTAATGACAGCCTCTGAAGTCATGCAGCATCACTTTACCACATTCTGTTGATGGAGGCTGTTACAAAGGTGTGCCCCAGTTCAAAGAGAGGGACATCAACTCCACCTGTCTGTGGAGGAGTGTCAACATCACACTGAACATGTAGGCTGGGATATGTGTTGATTTGGCTACCTTTGCAAAATACAGGCTGCCATGCCATATGTCCATCTATCAGTCTAACTATTCACTTATCCGTCCATCTGTCTCCCTACTCACTCAGCCACCCATATTCCATCTTTCCATCCTTCAGATGTCCGTTCTTCTCTGTGACTATCTGTTCATTCAACTATCCTGTTCAGTCACCCAGCACATTTTGAGCACCCAATATATGTTAGGTGCGTCTAGGTGCTTTCAATAATGAGCCTAAAGGGAGAATGAGACTAGTATTTATTGCGAAGCTACGCAGTGCTAGTCTCTATCCTCAAAACAACTCCATGACATAGAATTATTATTAGCTGTTTTACAGGGAGGAAACCAAGGCACAAAGAAGCTAAATAGGTTGCACTAGGTCATTCAGCGAACTAGTGTCAGCGCCAAGACTTGAACTCGGGACTTCCTGGCCACACTACCCCAGGTTGCCTCCACAGAGGATACGGGCCCTATTTTGGTTTCTGAGTGTGAACTAATCTCACCAAAAGTTAGTTCCCCATTTCTATTTTTTTTCCCTAGTGAAAAGAGTTTTTCCTCCATGACTATAACAACACATTTATTATAAATATATTCAAGCAGCACAGAAAAAATGAAATGAGTCTTCTTTTTAAAAAATCACCTAAAATGCTAAGATAACCACTGTTCACATTCTGATGAACATAATTCAAGTCATTTCTACATATTTAAGTATATTTGATTATAATTTTACACAAATGGGATTATATTCTACATGTTGTTCCATAGCCTTGCTGTCCTTTTTTCTTTTGAAAATCATATCTTCCATCATCAGTGAATATAGATAGATCTTCATTATTATTTTACTGACTACATTGTATTTACACTGTATGTATGTCTTGAAATTCAGTGTGTTATTGCATTGTGGTTATTTCTAATTTTTCAGTATTATAATCCACTCTGAGGAACATCTTTTTACACAACATTTCTCACTTTATAGTTATCTTAACATCTCTCTATGGAAAGACGATTGCTGGGCCACAGTGGATTGACATTCTACATGTAGACAGAATTTGCCAAAAGTCCCCTAGAAGGGTGGTATCTGTTTATATTTCTCCTATGAGATTGGGAGTACTCATTTTATACATCCTGGCCATCATATTGTATTGCCAATATTTTTAATCTTTGTGGCCTGATGGGCAAACTAATGAGGTCAAATAATTGTTGATATATTTTTATTAACTAATTGCTTTTCGTCTTTTGTGAGTTGCCTGTTCAGCCATTTTGCCCATTTTTCTTTTGATGTGTTTACCTTTTCCTTTATTTATTTATTTTAAAGTTCTTTGGATTTTAGAGATATTGACTTCATTATTTAGGTTCTAAATTTATTTTCTGGATTTTTTTTTAACCTAGTTAATGTTATTTAGTAGAGGTGGTAGTTAAATACAATGTTTACCTTCTAAAAATAGTTATATTTTTGTGTTTTGGATTTTGGGGTTTTTTTGGGTGTATTTAAAGACTTTCCCACATGAAGAATTTATAGTGAAAAGGCAACCTATAGAATGGCAGAAAATGTTTGCAAATCATATGTGCTTGGTAAGGGGTTAACATCCAGAATATAGAAAAAAAAAACAACAACTCCTACAAATCAGCAACAAAAACCAAATGACTTCATTTAGAAAAAATGGACAAAGGACTTGAATAGACATTTCTCCAAAGAAATATACAAATGGCCGATAAGCATATGAAGAGGTGCTCAGTATCCCTAGTCATTAGAGAAATGCAATTCCAACCCATAATGAGGTATCACCTCACACCCATTAGTATGGCTACTATTTAAAAAAAAAAAAAGAAAATAAGTGTTGGTGAGGATATGAAGAAATTGGAACCTTTATGTGCTGTTGGTGCAGCTGCTATGGAAAATATTATGATGGTGCCTCAAAAAATTAAACAAAATTATCATATGATCCAGCAACCCACATCTGGGTATATATCTAAAAGGATCCAAAGCAAGATCTCAAAGAGATGTTTTTACACCCATGTTTATTGTAGCATTATTCACAATATTCAAAGGTGGAAGCAATGGAAATTTCCATCTACAGATGACTGAATAAACAAAATATGGTATATACATATAATAGAATATTTAGTCTTAAAGAAAGAAATCCTGTCATATTCTGCAACATAGATGACCTTGAAGACATTAGGCTTATTGAAATAAGTTGGTCACAGAAAAGATACATACCATATGATTCCACTCATATGAGGTATGCAAGTCACACTCAGAAACAGAAGGTAGAAGGGTGGTTGCCAAAGGCTGAGGAAAAGGAAGATGGGAAGTTGTTCAGTGGGTAAGAGTTTCCATTTTGTAAAATGAGTCGTAGAGATCTGTTACACAACAGTGTGAATACAGTTGTCCCTTGGTATCTGTGGGGGATTGGTTCTAGGACCCACCCCCACAGATACCAAAATCCATGGATGCTCAAATCCCTGATATAAAATGGTGTAGAGTTTGCATATAACCTACTCACATTCTCCTGTATACATTGAAGCATCTCTAGATTACTTATAATACCTAATACAAAGTAAGTGCTATGTAAATAGTTACAATACTGTATTGTTTAGGGAATAATAGCGAAGAAAAATATGTCTAGACATGTTCAGTCCAGATGCAGTCACTTTTTAAATAATATTTTTAATCCACGGTTGGTTGAATCCATGGATGCAGAGCCCATGGATGTGGAGGGCAGACTGTGTACTTTACTTAACACCACTGGATTGTATTTAAAAATGGTTGTGATGGTAAAAGAAAAAAAGTTAAACATTTACATAAGCTAACAAATCAACAGTTTGTCTTCTAGGAACCTACACACGAGAAATACTGAAGCCTGTATACCATGTGATATGTGCATCAGCACTCACAGTAAAATTGTTTATGTATAATATGATATACCTGGAAACAAGCAAAAGAAATTTTATAAAAATATTAATACTTATTCTATTATTTTATATAGGTTTTGTTTTCTGATATTTAAGTGGTTTATCCATCTGTAATATATTTGGCTTAAAAGAGGGACATAGCAATCAGGCTTTTTTCTCCCTAACTGGTGAGCTATTTGCTATAGCCCCAGTAATTGAATGATGCATCTTTTCCTGATTTGAAATGCCATCTTTATCTTATATTAAATTTCCATATACTTAGGTCTATTTCTGGGCCCTCTGTTGTGTTCTCTTGATGTGCAGGTTTCACACTGTTTTAATTTGATCACTTTAAAATAAATGTTAACGTCAGAATCATGACTTCAGAGCAGACTTATAAAATAGCACATAATTTACTGCCTGTGGTGCTTGCTAAGTTGAGGCAGCTTTCTAGTGCTTCTTCACTAGGCAGACTTGCCTTGTTACCCAGACTCTCATCAATGCCATGATAGATAAGGAAAACCGAGGTTCAGTGAGGTTAGGTAACGTGCTGTAGGAAGTGGCAGAGTGGAGATTGAAGCCTGGGTCTGTCCAACCTCAAGCCTGTGGAGTTCCACTAACAACAGGCTGTCTCCTGAATGCACCAAGATCTTTCCTTAGGGGCCATTTAGTACCTGGCACAGAGTGGTGCTAGTACGTGCTTACTGAATTGCATGGGAGGTGATAGTCATGGCTTATCTGAAATGTTCCCCTGCTTGCAGTTAAATACATGCTAGTATTTATTTTAATAAGTTAATTTGTAAACAGTCTATTAATATTACAGAAAAATCTGAAAATAAGGAAATAAAAGGATTGTCCTAAATAAATTTCAGCTCAGCGTTAAAATTTTGGTGTGTTTTCTTCTAGTTGTTTTGTAAACATAGCTTTATTATTTAAGTCATAAAGTACATTAGAGTTTTGCTCCTGCCTTTTCTTGCACCCACCTTTTCTGTGTAGTTGCTTTGTCTTCCTAATAGTTATTTTTCAAGACTACATAATAGTCACAGAATAGAATGAAACTAGTTTATTTAATACTCTATTGTTGGATGTTTAGGTTGGTTCTAATTTTTCATTTTTATAAAGTTACAATATAAGGAACATCTTTCATATATGAGGGGGGACCCAAAAAAACCCAGAATTTGTTTATAAAAAGTTGTGTATTTATAACAAATTTATAAAAAATTTTTACATTTAAACTTCAGTCACTTTAAAGTACTCTCACTTTAAAGTACTCTCTGTTTGATGCAATACACCTATTGAGATGCTTTTTCCACTGCTTAAAAACAGTTTTGGAACTCAACAGTTTTTGATGCTGTTTGGTGCTTCTCTCGTTTTTGTTTCACCTCTTCCACATTGGTGAAACGTTTCCCCTTGAGGACTTTTTTCATCCCGGGAGGGCAGAGATCAGGTAACTAGGGAGGGTGGGGCACAGGGTCATGCCGCTTTTGGTCAAAAACTGCTCATTGTGGATAGGTGCACTTGTAAATCACCCATCATGACATGGGCAAATGTGTTGAAAGAATGTTCAACAACACAAGAAAATTCACTGATGCCAAATGCAGCCTCTCACAACAACGCTAGCTGGTACACTGATGTCCATGGGTGCCTGGCACACTTACCTAGCCGGGAGGCCTGTACTCCAAGGGGCCTGCCCTCCAAAAAACAGTTCCATTTCTTTTTGGGTCCCCCTTATTACAAAAATTCTGCTATCTTAAAGCCATCTCCTTTTGATATATTCCTTAAGAGATATTACTGAGTCAAGGATACATGTTAGTTCAACACATTTCCATGTAGCCTGCCCCTTTTCAGGCATGTATGGGTACTAAGCTTTGGGAATCAACCCTGTTGATTTGGAAGAGAAATATAGTAAATTCTTTAAAAAAATGTCTTACTGACTTTATTGATATGAAAGGAGTTTATGTTTAATAAGTAAAATGTAGAGTATGTATGTAAAAAAGAAAAGAGCCATAATTCCACACCCCTTCAAGATGATCTTGGTTAATTTCATGTCTATTCTTGCATTATTTATTTATACAAATACTAATTTTTTTCAGTAAATAATTTTAAAATCTCATATTTTATTAACCAGAATTTTCTAATAACTAGCTTTTCTGCATTTATGCTGACAGTTTTTGTTCAGGATGATGACTCTTTGTCTTTCAAGATCTTAAAACACCTTCCGAATTTATCCACCTGCCTGATTGTCCTTTACATATTTGTGCCAACTGTGAAGGTGTTAACCCAATATAAAGTCTGTTCACAGCCATTGAGAATGTACTGTTGAAAGTTAAATGCTCTCAGACTAGTTGCCAAGGGTGTTGGAGGGAAAGATGAGTCCTGATATTGGGAATCTAGAGCAACTTCTTGGAGGAAGTAACATTTGAGCTTGGCTTTGTATTTGTGAATGTAATTGTATTACATTGATTGATTGGCTTGGGTGGGAAGGACAGTATTCTGTTTTTCTTCCTTACTCATTCATGCTCCCTTATATGGTTCAGTAAAGTTTTATAGTTTTTCATATGTTTTAGACATTTATTTTTAAGTGTATTCCTAGATATTTGATATTTTTGACTGCAGTTGTGAATGGGATCATTTCCCCCATTGTACATTTTTGCCTAATTAATGTGAGTACATATAAAACGATCGGTTTTTATGTGCTGGTTTTGTTAGTGGACAACTTCTTATATTATCTTCTTAGTTCCAATGGTTTCTTGTGGTTTCTAGGTAGGCGATAATATCATATGCAAATTATATTCATTTCCCTTCTTTTACAATATTGCCCTTTTTTCCTTCTTATATGATGCGTTGACTAGACCTTCTAGAACAATTTGAATAATAACAGGAATAACAAGTACTCTTGTATTGTCTTATTTCTTATGTTAGTGGGAAGGATTCTAGCATTTTGTAATCAAGTATGATATTTCATTTGGGTTTCAGAAATATATTTTTTAACACTAAGCATCCTTCTGAGTTGCTAAGAGTTTTCTATTTTTAAAATTTTGACAAGGTGGAGGTGAGTGGTATGATGGGAGTGACTTTCAATTTTCTGTATTTGAATTTTTCTTTTACAATGGAGTGTGAATTGTTCCCCTCCCCCACTGTAAAGCTATTTAGTAATGGGGGGGGGGATGATGAATTTTTAACAAATGCCTTTTCATTATGTACCCAGATGGCCATATGGTTTTCTTCCTTTGATCTGCTGATGTGATGAATTATATTAATAGATTTTCTAATATTAAACTGTCCTGGAAGGAACCCATTTTGCTCATGGTGTTTTATTCTTTTAATACATCCTGGGTCCAATTTGCAGTGTTTTGTGTCCATATTCATTAGTGAGATTGCCCTCCAGTTTTATTTTTAGTGTGCTGTTTTTGTCATTTTTTAATGGGGGTTATGCTAGTAGAGTGGGTTATAAATTGGAAAGCTTTTCAACATTTCCAGTGATCTGTAACATGGAGAATAAATACATTTCAGCCTGTGTACTTATTGGTAGTGGTTGCTCAGATTGCTGTGTTGAGAAGGATTCTGAGGTCTTGTCATTTGTAAATAATTTAGTGTTTTGTAGGAGTATAGGAAATGAGAGTTTTAGTGTGCATGCCAGATGTTTATTTGTAGTCCTTGCCTGGAATGATTTATATTGCACAGGAATTATCTATCTTTTGAGAGTTTAAAGTAACTTGCCATTAAAACTTTCTATCTTGTTAGGTTTTTGGAAATAATTATTTTTCACTGCAGTTCTTTCTTCAGTAACGTTTTGGCTTTTGTTCTTCTCAAGACAGTTTTGACCATTTATATTTTCTCAGAAATCTATTTGTTTCATCAAGAATTTGCATAGAGCAGACTATAATTTATTTTTTAAAATGTCTTCAGTATGGTTATATTTCCCAATCTGATTTTTTTTTTTTTTTGTAGTTGTATATTTTTTCTTTGCTTCATGGTTGAATGACTGGTATTCGGAACTATTTTATTGTTTCCTGCTTACACAGCTTAAAGTTATTTGCCAATTCTAACTTTAAAAAAAAAATTTCCAAATTATTATACTTTATATTAAATAAACCCACCCTTCTACTTTCTTTAGATTTTGAAAAATTTTTGAATTGAATGCTTGACTCTTTATTTTTTTTGTTTAGTAATAAGAGTGCTTAATCAATGAATTTTCCTCTGAGTATATCTTTGGTCACATTTATAAGTTTTACTGTGACATGTTATTTTTTTCCTCCTGGAAATAGTCTACACTTTTAGTTTGATACTTTCTTTAGCCTAGAGATTTTTTTAAAAGGTATAATTTAAATTTCTGTGGGACTCCTTTTTTAATATGTTTATTTTTACTCATTTTTAGTTCATTCTATTGTGAGAAAATATTGCCAGTAATAGTTTTGCTTTTGTGAGTTATTGAAATTTTTTGATTCCTTGTGTAAATGTTTCATTTGCTTGCAAAATAAGTAGTTTTTTAGGGTTTATTGTTTGCTGTGTACACAAATATCTCAATTTCATATACCATTGACTTTATTATATTTTTTAGATTCCCCATTGGGCCCTACTTATGTTATTAAGTTTTTCCATTTATTATTTCAAGACTTTGAGAGTCTCTTAATGTCTTCCAACATTATAATACTTCTTTGATTTCACCTTTTGCTTGATATATTTATTTTACTTTATATATTTTATTGCTAGGTCATTTAACAGAAATATACCTGCCTACTACATTTTACTATGGGTTGTACCCTTAATCTGTAAAAAATAAGCCCTCCTTGACCTGTTTTATGCTTTCTACTTTCAGTTCTGGTTTTTCTAATTTTTATAGTCCATTTCCTGCTTTCACCTTTAATTCTAATGATTTTTATAAAGCACTTCCTGCATTCTATTGTTGGAATTTACCTGGTATAGTTTTACATATTTATTTTACTTTTGATCTTTCTATGCGCTTTAAAAAATAGCTCCTATGTGTTTCTTTTGGAGGGCATGTAATTTTTTATATTTTAAAACTCAGAGTCTGCGAGTCTGTGGCTTTTAATATGGAATTTACCCTTACTTATATTTATTATAATAACTAATGGGTTTTGTTACTTCTTTCAGCTAATTATAGTTTTTTTCCCCTATATACTTGTATAACTAAGAAGGTATTTTTGATTCCTTCTCATGTGAATGACAGCTTGGGTAAATATAGCATTTGGGGGTTATATATTTTATTCTTCAGTTGTCTAAAGATGTTCCGTAGTCTTATTTGTTAATATTGTAGAAGGTAATTCAGAGGACCTGTGATAGTTTACTTTTATGCTTGATTTTCCCTCCACCCTCAACCTTCCTCAATGTCTATATCATTCTTTTTTCACTCTTGAAGTTCAAGGGTTATTCCATGTTATAGCTATGTTTTGGTGCCTTTTAATTAGTTTGCTAGGTACTTGGTATGCACTTTCAGTCTGTAGGTTTCCCTCTTAATAGTAGGAAAATTTTTGTTCCATACGTTCCATTGGTCTCATCTCCTTTTTGAATGGCAATCTAAATATATATCTCTATATACCCCTATTTTTTGTTTTGCATAATTATCTTTTTAAAAAATTACTTTAACTTCTAAATCTTTTCCTTGTGTTTTATAAGTGTTTATCAAGCTTATTGTTTGCATCAGTTACTCAGTTTTCTGTGCTGTCAGTTGTGTTATTCATTGCTTCTGATACAGGGGATCCCTGTAGGTCTCATCCCCCTCCCTCTCCCCCTCCCCTGCTTTTAGTTCTCATCTTACCAACCGTATACCAGAGTCTCAAGGAGATGGTGGCTATGAGATGGTCTCTCGTGACACCCTTTGATTTGTCCCCACTTCCCTAACATCTGGTAGAAATTCCCCAGTAGGTGACTTGTGTATAACTATTGAAATTTTAGGACTCTCTTTTTTTTTTCTTTCAGTTTTTAATTGTGGTCAAATGCACATTAACCAACTTAACCATTTTTAAGTATACAGTTCAGTTGTATTACGTACGTTCACATTGTTGGGCTATCAGTCTCCAGAATGCTTCATCATTCCAAACTGAAACTCTGTACCCATTAAACCAACTAGCTGTCCCCCCTCACTTTCCCACCCCCGGACAGCCCCCTCTCTGTTTTCTGTCTCTATGAATTAGGCTACTCCAGGTACCTCATATAAGTGGAGTCGCACAGCACTTGTCTTTCTGTGACTGGCTTATTTCACTCAGCATAATGTCTTCAGGGTTCATCTGTGTTGTAGCATATGACAGGACTTCTTTTTTTAAAGGCTGAGTAATATTTCATTGCATGTATGTACCACATTTTGTTTATCCATTCATCCAATGATGGTTCAGTTGCTTCCACCTTTTGGTGTGGAACGATGCAGTTGTGAGCGTGTGTGTATAAATAACTCCTTGAGCCAGGCTCGGTGGCTCAGCCTGTAATCCCGCGCTTTGGGAGGCTGAGGTGAGTGGATTGTCTGAGCCCGCGGGTTCAACACCCGCCTGGGCAACTTGGCGAGACCTCATCTCTACAATAATTCAAAAAATTAGCTGGGCGTGGTAGCGCACGCCTGTAGTTCCAGCTACTTGGAAGGCTGAGGTGGAAGGATCGCTGGAGCCCAGCGGGTTGAGGCTGCGGTAGCTGGGAGCGGCTGCTGCACTCCAGTCTGGGCGACAGAGTGAGACTCCAACTCAAAAAAAAAAACAAAAACAAAAACCAAAAACTCCCTGAGACTCTGTTTTCTAACTCTTTTGGGTATATACCTAGAGATGGAATTGCTGGATCTTATGGTAATTCTGTGTGTAACATTTTGACACACTGCCATTTTTAAATGTGATTAACCCTTATACTTTTGCACAGTAGTTAATCTCTTCATTACTTTGGGTTGTACAGGGCCTCTTTCCTCCATTTTACAGATGAGTAAACTGAGGCACAGAGAAGAAAAGTGACTTCTCTGAGGTGAGGCAGCAAGGGAGTGGCAGGGTTGAGGCTGGAACCCAGGCTTCTGCCTCTTAGCACCACCTTCTCCCCCTGCTTCTGGAAATCCCCTGTTCCACTTGGGGACTAAGCTTTGTCTCCAGTTCCCTGCAGGGCGGAATCACTCCTTTTCCTCAAGCTTCTGCTTTCCCTTTCACTCCCATTCTCTATCATCCTCCCAGCAGTCCTCCCAAGTTCTCTGGCCTCTTTGGGCCTCAGTTTTTCCATCTTTAAAATGGGCATCTCCTTCCCTCCACTCCTATCTAGGCAGCTGTTGCTTTAGACCTTCTCTCCCCAGACCAGGCCAGTCCAGTGCTTTGCCAGACACTTGCAGGGAGCTGTACTTGCGGCTGAGTTAGCATCTGCTTCTCCATCTGGTCTCAACTTTTTTCTTAATTACCCACTGAATTGGCTCTAACAAAACGCTGACAACTTGAATGAGACATTAGCTGATACATCAGCGCCCGTGCCAGGGCCTCATGGGCTTTTCTGGGACATGACGAACCAAGGCCCAGCAAAAGCCCTTGTTCCCTGGCTGGAGTCCCCCATTCTAGCTGAGTGGCAGGCTCCTGCCAAGGTACAGGTTGTCATGGGTTCTTGTAGCTCATAAATGCTACCTTGCAGTGGCTGAACTAAGGCTTAAGTCTTCATAAATGGTCTTGTGGCTGGATCACAAACCTGGAAGCAAGTTTTGTCCTCCCCCCGACACTCCCTTGGTCCCTAACTCTCTATGCCTTTTATTTCAAGTTCCTGTTCTCCACACTGTTTGTTTCTTCTCTCCATTTCTATCTGGTCTTGAAGCAGTGGGACTAAGCATGCGGCAATGGGAGGAGCATCAGGCTGGGCATTCTTGATCTTGAAGTGCTTCCTGCATGCCTTTTTGGACCTGTTTTTGCATCCACATGCAGGGGTTCAATGTGGTGTAGTACTGGCTCTCATTCTAACTTTCTGTGATTCTGAAAAGAGAGGGCATGGCTTCCATTTTCTCATCTAAGTAGGGTAAGAAGAGTCAGAAGCTGCCTAGACAGGGTTGAAGAGCATAGGCTCTGCAGCCAACCGGCCTGGGTTCGAGTCTAACTTCTGCTTCTTCCTCTCTGTGTGATCCTGGGCAAGTTGCTGAGCCTCTCTGTGTCTGTTTCCTCTGTAAATCAGGTGGTAGAGATGGTCAGAGAGTTAGTTATAAAAATTGAGTTAATACAAGTAAACACCTGGCACATAATTAAGAACTCAAATGTTACCGGAGTTTTTTCCTCCTTTTATTTAATTTTAATTTTTTTTTTTTTTTGTTTTTGAGTTGGAGTCTCACTCTGTCACCCAGACTGGAGTGCAGTGGCCACTCCCGGCCACCGCAGCCTCGACCTGCTGGGCTCCAGCGATCCTTCCGCCTCAGCCTTCCAAGTAGCTGGAACTACAGGCGCGCGCTACCACGCCCGGCTAATTTTTTGATTTATTG
>CAUYQG010069035.1:0-37683 GCA_963574415.1 Tarsius wallacei
CTCGCGCTACCACACCCGGCTAATTTTTTTTGATTTATTGTAGAGATGAGGTTTCGCCTGCCCAGGCGGGTCTCGAACCCGCAGGCTCAGGCAATCCACTCACCTCAGCCTCCCAAGGCGCGGGATTACAGGCTGAGCCACAGATCCCGGCCATAATGTTCTTAATGGACATTCCTTGTCTTGTTCTAAATTTAGTAATAATGTCTCTAATATTTCCCTAATAAACGTGATTATGGCTTTTGGACTGAGATAGATATATATTTTTTTCATAACCGTGTATTAGTGTTTTGAGTCAGGAATACTGTTGAACTCTGTCAAATGTCTTTTCAGCATCTATTGGGATGATTATATCAGATCTAACATATTAATAAAGGTCTTTTATATATATTTATGTTTATATATATTTTTACTTAATCTGACATTGGACTGAGTGTCTCATTTCTCTTTTTACCTGTATCTCCCATAATTTCTGCTTTATAAATGTTGTTGCCGTTCTATTTTGTATGTAGGTGTTTACAACTGTTACATTGTCATTGTAAATTGTGCCTTTAGCTTTTGAAAATGCCCTTTTCTTTTTTGTCTTGTTAAATGCTTTTTGGCCTGTAATTCACCTTGGTCAGTAAATTACGTGGAAATCTTATTCCCATTTTTTCATTGTTTGTGTTTGCTTGTATAACTTAATTTACCTTTTTATTTCCAACCATTTGAAATCACTTTCTTTTATAGATAAGTCTCTTATTTTCAGAATGGAGCTGAGTTTTATTTTATGATGTAATATGAAAACTCTTAATAGGTCAGTTAAACTCATTATAGTTACCGATAGGATAAATGTGTTTAGTCTTAATTGTGATATTATTTTTTAAGGGTTTTTTGTTGTTGTTGAGTCAGAGTCTCACTCAGTCGCCCAGGCTGGAGTGCAGTGGCACACTCACTCACGGCCACTCCAGTGTCAACCTGCTGGGCTTTGGCGATCCTTCCACCTCAGCCTTCCAAGTAGCCGGAACTACAGGCACATGATACCATACCCGGCTAATTTTTAAATTTATTGTAGAGACAAGGCCTCACCATGTTGCCCAGGCTGATCTTGAACCCATGGACTCAGATGATCCTCTCGCCTTGGGCTCTCAAAGTGCTGGAATTACAGGTTTCAGCTATCACGCCTGGCCTATTTTTTCAGTTTTTATGGTTTTTTTTTTTAGTTGCAGTCTCACTCTGTCGCCCAGGCTAGAGTGCGGTGGCAGGCTAACGAACACTGCAACCTCAACCTGCTGGGCTTAGGAGATCCCTTTGCCTCAGCCTTCCAAGTAGCTGGGGCTACAGGCATGCGCCACCATACCTGGCCAATTTTTTTATTTGTTGTAGAAACGAGGTCTTACTATGGTGCCTAGACTCGTCTTGAACTCTTGGACTCAAGCAATACTCTTATACAGGTGCATGCTACCACACCCAGCTTATTTTTTGATTTATTTTAGAGGCAAGGTCTCACCGAGTTGCCCAAGTTGGTCTCAGACTCCCGGGTAATCCTCTAGCCTTGGCCTCCCCAAAGTGCTGAGATTACAGACTGAGCACCGCTCCTGGCCAGCTTTTATGGTTTTTAAAAATGTCTTTTGCTATGAAATCTAGGTTTTCTGCTTATTTTGAAAGGTAGTTCTTTTGATATACAGTAATCTTTGTTTTTCTTATATTACTAATCACTATAATTAAATCTCAATATGTACCATTCTACATATTGCCAGAATATTAATCTCTATTAAAATGCTGTATTATGCTTGTTCCCTACACCCAAATTTTAAAGGTAGTTCACTGTACTATAAAGTCCACCGCTCTTCACAGTTTGGCCCCAACTTAACCTTTTAGCTTTATCTTCCATTGAGGCACTATATAAATTTCCAGAGTCAGGCTTCACTGCTCACTTTATCTACAGAAACTAGTCTGTTCATCCAGCCCATACAGTGCTCTCTGCCTTATTTTGGCCCTCTTTCTAAATTTTTCTAGAATGCTTTCTGTCACTCTTAAAGTACTTGCATGTATGACTTCTGTGCTTTATATACCTGGTCGTGAAAATCTCCCTAAGTGAGTAAACTCTTGAAGGGCAGACTGTCTTGCATTCCCTGCAGGTCCTACTTGGTTCAGTGTTTTCATCCTCATAGACCCTCATCTGAGAATTGCCTTGAACTTGTGGAAGAGTGGGTAGTGAGCAGTACATGACTGAATTTTGATCAGCATGTAGAAGAGAAAGGTGAACAGATGTTTAGCACTGCAAGGCAGAACTTTCTAGCACTACTACTTTACAATTGATTGGGTTTTCCTGTAAGTTCTTTATCATAGCAAGTGTTCAATTGGAGAGTAAATGGCCACTCTGCCAGGGAAGTTGTCAAGGAGAGTTGTACACTAAGTGAAAAGGGAGAGTATTCTAAAATTAGATAAATAGGGTTCTCTTCAACTTTGTAATTCTGAATGACTACTCTTTTGACCTAAATAAAGCAGAAACTGTAGAGGTTGATGAGTATTGAGGAACTGACTGGAGTTAAACAGTAATATGGAAAATTTATAGTTGAGTAATCTCTGAAGTTTATGACTGTATTTTTCAATGCTCCTTTATATCATCATATAAAAAATCAGAAATTATAAAATACATTTTTGTTGCATTCACATTTGGTCATTTCTTTGATTACTGAAAGAGTTCTATTAAGAAGAGTGTCTAGCCTACAAGTATATTCCTTATCTGAAAACACTTTTAATTACTGAAAGCAAAATGTTCTTTAGAACTGCTGTACTCATTTCATTTACTGTTAAATAGAAAAATTATATAGGAAAATTATGCTCATTTCCATAACAACAAAGGATGTGAACTCCAGCTTGCCTCTCTCTCTCTCTCTCTCTCACACTCACTCACTTGCCTCTCTCTCTCTCTCACACACTCAGTCACTTGCCTCCCCCCCCCCCCACTCACTCTCTCTGTTTTTGAGTCTAGGTCTTGCTCTGTGTCCTGTCTGTGTCTCACTCACTCTGTCACCCAGGCTGGAATGGCTGGAATGCAATGGTACAATCATGGCTTATCCAGACATGACCTCCTGGGCTTCGGTGATCCTTCCACCTCAGCCTCCCTAGGAGCTGGGACTACAGGCATGCGCCACCATGCCTGGCTAATTTTTTTATTTGTTGTAGAAACGAGGACTCACTATGGTGCCTAGACTCGTCTTGAACTCTTGGGCTCAAGCAGTACTCTCTCCTTGGCTTCCCAAAGTGCTGGGATTACATAGGCATGAACCACTGTGCGTGGCCAGGATACGTATTTTAAAGAAATTTTTGTGTTTTTATGTACTAGAATGTACTGTAAAGTGCATTTCTTGCTGTGGGTGTAAAGCCTCTGCTGTAAGATGTTAACACACATTTGGACATTAAATTTTTTAAAAAAGTTTTGAAGTAGGGTTTATTAGCGAGTAGAAGAGAAGGAAAAAGAAAGATTTATGGCAGAAAGATGGATATTAAACTCTTATAGGTTAAGTTTACATAGTCTTACCTATGTCACATATAGTTGTAAATTTCTTTTGTTGTTTATTTTTCAAAGATGTAAAGCAGTTTTTAGTTTTGTTTTCTGATTAGTTTTTTGGTAAAAGTGCTTAGAAAGCTAAACTACCACATGGTAGTGATGGGGAGGTCATGTAGTAGTGACCCTTAAAATATATATGTTAGTGTTGAGACAGTCACTGAGAGGATTTTAGATCAAATGAGGGGAAGACACATCTGTTTACAAAGCTAATAAAAACAGCATGTGGCATATGAGACAACATTTTTTCTAATGATCATTTTATTAGGATAGGCATCTCAGCTAGTATATGGCTTCTCGAGGACTGCTTGATATTTAGAATTGGTTTGGTTAAAGATACAGATTTTTAAAGTAAGTAGTAGGTTAATACTTTAGATGTATATAATCCCGATTATGGGACTTGGTAATAAAATTATTTGTACCCAAGAGCACAGTACTCAGGAATAAGAAACTAGAAAGTCTGAGAGTGATTCTGGAACTAAGTGAATTAGAAAATAAGTAACTAAAGCTTCCACTGAAGAACAGTTTTTCATTGAAGGCTATTTACTCACCAAAAAGCAAACAGGGCTACATGTTTAGGAGTGAAATAAAGACATTCTTTGACATGTGTAGGAGATATTTTCTTCATACTTTGCAATGTAGAAATTCATATGCCAACAGCAAAAGCTAGTAAAAGGATTAAAGAATGTTAGTATAATTTAGCAGGTGTCATAGCCTATTGAATATAAACCTTGAATAAAAATCTTAATGTTGAGACAACATTGGTACCTCCTATGTCTAGTATACGAAAATTTTGGTATGCTATATAGTTCACCTGCTGTAGTATATTGGCTGTACTCCCTTCCCTGTTCCATTTTCTTATTCCTCTTTTGTTTCCCAAATACTTGACTCTTTTTACTATCCACTTCTAAGGGGAAGTCAAATGAAAATAGGCTGTCATTTTTACTGTAAAATGTTCTATATTCTGCTATGACTGCTTGTATCCTTGTGGTTTCATTCTACATGTTCCTCTATATCCAGTGTTTCCTATCCACTAGTTCTTGGGTTTGATTAGATTTTAGGTCATGTTTCATTTTGATGTTGTTAAGAGTATTTCACAAGTGGTACTTACTGTTTCCTACTGCATCCCTTCAAGAAGCATTATTTGGTTGTCCCACTTTTAGTGATGTCGAGATTGTTCAATAGCAGTGTCGATACATTTATTCTGCATTAAAATTTGCTCATAGTTTCTTGAATGTCTATGTGAAAGGTATTTGTGGAATGAGCAAGTGACTGAAAAAATGAATGTATGTACCAGCATGTATGTAGACTTTCTTAAGGGAACTTTTATCAGTACTGACATACAAAGCAATCTCACTGGTCAATGCCCAGCAGTATCTTCTTTAGACAATAGATAATGACTTTGCAGGAATTATCAACAACTTTTAAATTAAAATATTTGACTGAGAGAATCTTTTCTTTTCTTTTTTTGGGGGGGTGGGGGCAAAGGGGAGTTGGTGTCTCACTCTGTTGCCCAGACTGGAGTGCAGTGGCATGTTCACGGCCACTGCAGCCTCGGCCTGCTGGGCTTAGGCAGTCCTCTCACCTCAGCCTCCCAAAGTGCTGGGATTACAGGCTTGAGCCACCGCGCCCAACCCTTTCTTATTTTTAATATGCAAGTGAAGTTAAGTTTGCTAGATTAATTTAACCATTTATATAATGTTTTCCACAGTACCTAGCATGTAAAAGATGACTCAGTGAAATAGTTGTGGAATGAGTGAATGACTGAAAAAAATGAATGTATACACCAGCACGTATGTAGACTTTCTTAAGGGAACTTTTATCAGGTATCCTGGGCAGAAAATTTGGGGCAGTACAAAGTACTTGCATATATCTGCAAGTTTGTTCTGGACTATTACTTACAAGGCCCAGTGCTATATACTAATTGGTAGACAGTGATGAATGGGACCTTGTTTCACCCCCTACCCACTCTACCCAGGTTTCAGGGTGTGTACAGAAAAAAGGAGAAACAGTACTGGTATTGATGTTTCTCCCAATTCCTATGCCTTGTTAGTACTGCCATTGCTAGAATTTTGAGTTTTAGAAGAGCAAAATGTTGTGATTTTAAGAGAATAGTCCAGGTGCGATGGCTCACGCCTCTAATCTCAGCACTTTGAGAGTCTGAGGTGATAGAATTGCCTGAGCCCATGGATTTGAGACCAGCCTGGGCAACTTGGTGAGACCTCATCTCTACAATAAATCAAAAGCTAGCCAGGTGTGGTAGCACACACCTGTAGTTCCAGCTACTTAGAAGACTGAGGCAGAAAGTATCGCCTTAGCCCAGTAGGTCAAGGCTGTGGTGGCTGTCAGCTTGCCACCGCACTCCAGCCTGGGCAACAGAGTGAGACTCCAACTCAAAAAAAAAAAAAGAATAATTTTTTTCTATGCATTGAGAAACTCATCCTCAGCTCTGAAAAGCTTTTTATAACAAAAACATCCTCTTTGAAGATCAGAGAAGTACATTGTCTATACCAGGTAAATTAGTTCGTCCCATTTTTAGATACAGTGAAGAACAAAACACAGATGGCATCAATGTTGAATTGAAATCCATGCATGATCAAATAACTAATATGCAAGAAAAATAAGAATTGCAACAGTTTTTGTTTCTTTTTATTTATCCATGGTTGTTTTTACTAACAGAATTTGAGATTAGCAATTATATTATCCATATGTGAATCGTTTTTTTGATATAGAATTTTTTCCCCAAATATGTCTGCATCATATGTTGAGTTATTTAATGAGGAAAGCTTGTAATTGTTCTGAAGTTTTCGTTATAAACACAGATTGGTTGTGACCTGGTCAGCATGGGTTGCACTGATAGTATAGGAAGGTTGTACCGCTAAGCACTTTAAGGATTAAAGTAGCTTCCCAATGTTATTCTATACTTAGTCCTGTTTTTCCCCTGTCTTTGAACTTCTAGCTCGTTATAATGCTTCTGGGAGTTCGAAGGGTATGAGATGTGCCTTGATTGATACCCACTTCAAGGCCCTTATAGTTCCTGTCAGCCTCAGCTTCTTTTCTCCGGGGATATCCCAGTATCTCCCACTTGTAGTCAACTGCAAACCTTTATGCTTCTTGCCTGCCAGTGTAATGCAAAACTGAAAGAAAGGGTGGACTGATACTGCGATCAGAGAAGTGGTCCCCCGGGAGGAGAAGCAGCCTGGGTCCCATGGCATTGGGACTTCAGAAATAAGTAATATTGGGTCAATCTGGATTAGAAATGGAAGAGTAGTGTTGCCTGGTATATTACTTATTTCTTGCTATAGGAGAGGCATTTTGTAAAAGGTTTTGAGAATCTCCCAACAGAAGGCAAATAAATGAAAGCTTTAGCAAAAAATATACTAAGCTATTATAGCAGAATGCCTAGTAGATGTAATGACAACTGAGAACAGTAATGCTATAGGGGAGGAAATGTCCCCATTGAAGCTTCTGTTTTATACTAGCAATTTCATGCAAAAAGATCTATTCAAGTTGTTTTCTCAGCAGAAGGCAGTATACTTTTAAAAATTAACATCTATGTAAATTTCTAATAGGTTACAGAGTCTACATTTTCCTAAAACCACAACAATTTACATGTCAATGCACAATTGTCACAAATGAGTCTTACTTGTGCTTGTATTCATATTTGAGGACCAAAAACGTTGTACAGAGTTTTAAAGGAATTTATATACTTGCTCCTAGAGTAAAAAACTTTGCTTTCTAAAGCAACATTCTTAAACTTTAATGTGCATTGGAATCACCAGGGGATCTTATTAAAATGAACTTCTCTTTCAGTAGGTTTGGGGTGGGGTGATTTTTCATTTCTCACAAACTCCTAGGTGATGCCATTGTTGTCAGTTAGGGACCACACTTTGAATATCAAGGTTCTAAGGTATTGAACTTTAAGCAAATAAACCCACTGGAAATACTTCTTGTTTTCTAAACTCATTTACTAAGATATTCTAAGAAAACAATTGAAGCCTAGCCAATGTGTCTGTCAATATAAATCTTACTAACAGAAGTAATATTTGATAACCTCTTCTACTTGATATTTTATTAGCCTCTAGTATTGAAAGTCCTAAATCATTTATTTTCATGACCAAATTAACAACCTTAAATAGCACAATATAAGAAATGTTGGATTTTTATCCATGAATGTAACAATTTTTTTGTGATAATTTATTGTTGATTCACTTTATTTCCCCCCTAGGTTTATTAAGGAATAATTGACAAATAAAAATTGATGTATTTATGGTGTATAATGTGATATTTTGATACATGTATAAATTGTGAAATGATTAGATGAAGCTAATTACCATGTCCATCACCTCATACTGATTTTTTTGTGGTGAGAACATTTGCCATCTAATCTCTTAGCAATTTTCAAGTATACAGTACAGTCATACATGGTTTAATGATGGGGATATGTTCTGACAAATGAGTTGTTAAGTGATTTTGTTGTTGTATGCAACATCAAAACATAAAACCTAGATCAGACATGTCCAACCCATGGCCCATGGGCCAAATGTGGCCCAGGACAGCTAGTAATACAGCGCCACAAAATCTTTTAGCATCATGTGTTTTTTAGTACTTATTTTCTTTGTGACCCCATGCGTAGTTCCATTTTTGAAGTTCACAGTTACACGTTATTCTTGACCTCGCTTTTTGGCAGCACATACATTTGTCAGCAGCTGTTTTCAATTAGAAGTACACAGAAAGCAAAATTCGAACAGACATTTCTGACGAGCACTTTGAGAACTCACTAAGAATTGCGACCACTTCTAGCAAACCAGATATTGATAGATTAGTTTTACAGAAATAAGGTCTAATTTCCCACTAGTTTTTAAAAATTGTTTTCATTTTCTAAACTTTATAAAAAAAATTTTTTAAAAGAAGTCTTATAGCGTATATATACTAACTATATTTAATAATTGATGTGCAGCCCAAGATAAATTCCTCTTTATGGGATGTGGCCCAGGGAAGCCAAAAGGTTGGACACTCCTGACATAGATGCAACTTACTATACACCTGGGCTGTGTGGTATAGCCTATTGCTTCTAACCTGTGCAGCATGTTAATGTACTGAATTCTGTAGATAGCTGCAGTATAATGGTAAATATTTATGTATCTAAACAGAAAAGTACAATAAAAATATGGTATAAAAGATTTAAAAAAAGGTATACCTGTGTAGTACACTTAACATGAATGAAGCTTGCAGTACTGGAAGTAGCTCTGGGTGAGCCAGTCAGTGGTGAATAAATGTGAAGGCCTAGGATATTACTGTACACTACTGTAGCCTTTATAAACACTATATACTTAGGCTATGCTAAATTTATTAAAACATATGTTTCTCCAATAATAAATTAACCTTAGCTTTCTGTTACTTTTTAACTCTATACGCTTTGACATTTTAAACTTTTTGACTTTTTTGTTGTAATACATACTTTAAAACACAAACATGTACAGCTGTACAAAAGTATTTTCTTTTCTAAAATCCTTATTTTTTTCTTTATTTTATTTTAGGAATATGGGGTACAATTCAGGATTAGGTACATAAGTGGTCATTGTACAGGTGAAATCTAGGCCTCTCATTGGTCCTCACTTTGCCTGGTTTAGGATCAGGTACCCATGTTGATGTTATGTGCCCCAATGTTATGTGTCCCCCTCCCCCCCAGCAGTATCCCGCTACTGCCAATCCCTTTCTTATAGTATTATAATAAATGTTCAGGGTCCACTTATGAGTGAGAACATGTGGTACTCAGTTCTTTGTTTCTGTGATAAATCACTGAGTATTATAGACTATAAATCCATCCAAACTGCTGCAAAGTCCATAATTTTGTCCTTCTTTATGGCTACATAATGTTCCATCATGTATATGTACCACATTTTTTTTCCAGTCCAATTTTGATGGGCAGCACAGTTGGTTCCATGTTTTTGCTATTGTGAATAGTGTTGCAATAAACATGCATGCGCAGGCATCCTTTTTCTAAAGTGATTTAAGTTCCTCCAGGTATATTCCCAGTAGGGAGATTGCTGGGTCTTAAGGAAGGTTAATTTCTAGTTCTTTTAGAAATCACCACACTGTTTTCCCAAGACGTTGAACTAATTTGCATTCCCACCAACAGTGTAGAAGCGATTTCTTTTCTCCACATCCTCACCAGTATCTGTTGTTTTTTGTTTTATTAATGATGGCCATTCTTACTGGAGTTAGGTGGTATCTCAATGTGGTTTTGATTTGCATTTCTCTGATGATTAGTAAGGCTGAGCATTTTTTCATGTATCTGTTGGCTACTCATATGTCTTCTTTTGGGAAGTACCTATTCATGTCTTTTGCCCACTTTTTAGTGGAGCTGTTTGTTTTTTTCCTTTTGGCACATTTGAGTTCCTTGTAGATCCTGAAATTGTTAGGTCTTTGTATACAGTTGGCAAATATTTTTTCCCATTCTGTGGATTGTCTTCCTACTCTTTTGATGGTTTCTTTTGGTTTGCAGAAGCTTTTCAGTGTGATGAAGTCCCACTTGTCTATCCTATCTCTTATAGCATGGACATCTGGGGATTTGATCAGGAATTGGTTGTCTACTCTGATTTCCGTAAGTGTGTCTCCTATGTTTTCTAAGATTCTTATAGTTTGAGGTTTTATATTTAGGTCTTTGATCCATTTAGAGTTGATGTTTGTATATGGTGATAGGTAGTGGTCCTGTTTCATTCTTCTGTGTGTGGTCAACCAGTTTTCCAGCACCATTTACTGAATAGGTTCTCCTCTCCAGAATGGTTGTTGGTGGAGGCTCTGTCAAAGATGAGTTGGTTGAGAAATTGAAGTTTTGCTTCTGGAATCTCTATCCTGTTCCATGTTCTTGTACCAATACCAGACTGTTTTGATTATTGTAGCCTTACCTTACAATAAAGTTTAAGGTCTGAAAGTGTGATGTCTCCCATTTTGTTTCTTTTGCTAAGGTTTGTTTTGGCTATTTGTGGTCATTTATGTTTCTGTATGAATTTCTGTATTGTCGCTTCCGGGTCTGAGAAGAATGATGTTAGTAATTTAATGGATTGTGTTGAATCTGTAGATTGCCTTTGGTAGGATGAATATCTTAACAATGTTGATTCTTCCAATCCATGAATATGAAATATTTTTTCTTTTTTTTTTTTTTTTTGCATCTTCTTTGATTTATTTGAGCAGTGTTTTATAGTTTTCATTGTAAAGATCTTTCACTTCTCTGGTTAGGAAAATGCTGAGGTGTTTCTTTTGTATGTGTGTGTGTGGCTATTGTGAATGGGATTGTGTTTTTTATTTGGTTCTCTGCCTGTTTGTTGTTAGTGTATAAGAATACAATGTCTTTTGCACATTTATTTTATACCCTGAGACTTTGTCAAAGTCCAGTGCAAGGAGGTTTCCAACAGATTCTCCTGAATTTTTGAGGTGTGGGATCATATGGTCAGCAAAGAGGGATAACTTGACTTCTTTTCCTAGTTGGGTACCCCTGTTTTCCTTCTCTTGTCTGAATGCTCTAGCTAGGACTTCCAACACTATGAACAGGAGTAGTGAGAGTGGGCAGCCTTGTCTTATTCTGGTTTTCAGGGGAAATGCTTCCTATTTCTTTGTTTAGCAATATGTTGGCTGTGGGTTTATCATAGATTGCTCTTAGTATAGATACTGGATCTTAGGCCTTTGTCAGATACATAATTTGCACATTTTTTTTCCCATTCTGTGGGTTGTCTCTCTATTCTCTTGGTGGTTTCTTTGGCTGTGCAAAAACTTTATAACTTGATAAGGTTCCACCTGTCAGTTTTAGCCTTTGCTGCATTTGCTTTTGAGAACTTGGCCATAAATTCATTGCCAGCTCTGAGGTCCAGGCAGGTGCTCCCCAGATTTTCTTCTAAGATTCTTATAATTTGAGATTTCACATTAAGTCTTTGATCCCCTTTGAGTTAATTTTTGTATATGCTGATAGGTAGGAGTTCAGCTCCGTTGTCCTGCATATGGTTAGCCAATTTTCCCAGCACTATTTGCTAAATATACTTTCCTTTCCCCAGTGTTTGTATTTGTCAACCTTGTCAAAGATGAGTTGATTAAAGATCTAGGGTTTTATTTCCAGATTTTCTGTCCTGTTCCAATGGACTATGTGTCTGTTTTTGTAACAGTACCATGCTCTCCTGGTTATTGTAGCCTTGTAGGAAAATTTGAAGTCTGGAAGTATGATGCCTCCAGTTTGTCCTTTTTGCTGAGGATTGCTTTAGCTATTTTGGCCCTTTTTTGCTTCCATATGAATTTCTGTATTGCTTTTTCTAGGTCTGTGAAAAATGATGCTGATAATTTGATAAGGATTGTGTTGAATCTGTGGATTGCCTTGGATAGAGTGGACATTTTGATGATATTGATTCTTCTAATTCATGAGCATGAGATATTCTTCCATTTGTTTGTGTCATCCTTAATTTTTTTGAACAGTGTTTTGTACCCCTCATTGTAAAAGGTCTTTTACCTCTTTGGTTAGATGGATTCCGAGGGATTGTTGTTGTTGTTGTTGTTGTTGTTTTCTTAGCCTGCTTGTTGCTGGTGTATACAAATGCAATTGTTTTTTGTGCATTATTTTTGTATCCCAAGACTTTTCCAAAGCCATTAATCAGTGCAAGGAGGTTTTTGACAGACTTTCTAGGTCTTGTAGGTGTAAAATCTTATCATCTGCAAAAAGGGTGATTGAGAATTTGACTTCCTCTTTTCCTATTTTGATATCCCTAATTTTTATCTTCTGCCTGATTGCTCTGGGTAAGATTTCCAGTACTGTGTTAATTAGGAGTGGTGAGAGTGGGCATCCTTGATTTGATCCAGTTCTTAGAGGTTATGCTTCCTGCTTCTGCCTGTTAAGTATGATGTTGGATGCAGATTTGTCATAGTTGTTGTTATTATTTTGAGGAATGTTCCTTTGATGCCTTGGTGTTTTAGTTTTTTTAAAAAACCAATAAGTGATGTTGGATTTTACTGAAAGCTTTTTCTGCAGCTAATAAAATAATCATGTGGTTTTTGGTTTTACAGCTGTTTATGTGATGGATTACATTTATTAATTTGCATATGTTGAACCAGCCTTGCATCCTGGGAATGAAGCCCGCCTGTTCATGATGGATGATCTTGAAATCTGCTGTTGTATGTGATTTGCTAGAATCTTGTTGAAAATTTTTGCATCTATGTTCATCAGGGAAATTGGCCTGTTATTTTCTTTCCTTATTGGGTCTTTGCCCTTTGGGAGTACCAGGATGATATTGCTATCATAGCATGAGCTAGGGAGAATTCCTTCCTTTTTTATTGCTTAGAATACTTTCAGTAGGATTGGTATCAGCTCTTCCTCATAAGTCTTATAGAATTCAGCTGAGAAACCATCTGACCCAGGGCTCCCCCTCCCCCATGGAGAGGTTTCTTATTACTAAGTAAGTTTCTTGTATTGCTATTGGTCTGTTTAAGATTTCAGATTCTTCGTTTCAATTGTGGGAGGCTATATGATGCCAGAAATTCTTCCGTTTTCTCCAGGCTTTCTAATTTCCCATTGGTGTCATTTACAGTGAGATGGGTTTCCTGAAAGAAGGACAGATAATGTTTCTTTATCCAATATGCCACTTTGTGCCTTTTGAGTGGCTCATTCAGTCTGTACACATTAATTTTATTATTGATAGTTAGGGGTTTGTTCCTGTCATATTGCTATTAAGAAGCTGCTTTGCTTTTTAGGTTTTATGGTTCCTTTATATGGTCTGTACTTGCCTATGCCTTTGTGTTCTTTCATTTCTGTGCTTAGAACTTTCTTAGACATCTCCTGAAGGGCTGGTCTAGAGGTGACATGTTCTCTTAAAGATTCAGTATCTGGAAAGAATTTTAATTCTCCTTCATTAATAAAGCTTAACTTGGTGAGGTAGGAAATTCTTATTGCTTTTCTTTAAGATGTTAAAGATAGGATCCCACTCCTTTCTGGCTTGTAGGGTTTCTGCTAAGAGGTCTGCTGCAATTTTGATGGATCTTCATTAGTAGGTGGTCTGTCTCTTCCCTCTAGCTATCTTCAGGTTTTTTTCCTTCTTGTTCACCTTGATGAGACAAATTATCATGTGCCTTGGGGATGGTCTTCTCATGTAATACCTCACGGGAGTTTTCCGAATCTCCTGTGTTTGCATGGCCAGCTCTCTAGTGAGTTAGGGGAGGTTTTCTAGGATGACATCATGGAAGGCTTGCTTCAGGTAGTCTCAGTTTCCCCTTCTCTCTCAGGGATGCCAATCAACCATAGATTTGATCTCTTTTTACATAAATCCAAACCTTTCATAGGCTTTGCTTGTTCTTCTTAAGCCTTTTCTCCTTGTTTTTACCAAACTGGGTTAGTTAAATAATTTTATCCTCAAGTTCTGGATTCTTTCCTCTGTCTAGTTGATTCTGCTTGCTATTTTTTTGTTTTGAAATTTCAGGAGAAAAGTTTTCATTTTCAGAAGTTCAGTTTGGTCCTTTTTTATAATGGACAGCTCAGCTTTCACTTCCTATACGGTTTCATGGCCTGGATGATTTGTGTATTCACTTTGTTGTAGATCTTCCTGAGTGTCTTTGCCATCCATAGTCTGAATTCTTTGTTGGTCATCAGGGACAGGCTGTTCTGGATGAATTCCATTGCTGAGGATCTGGGAAACCCTTTTGTGGGTGTTGACTCATCAAGGCTTTGAAGATTCTAATATGTGGGGGCAGACTCCTCTTTTTATTTTTTGTTTTGCCTTTTTTTTTTTTTTGCCCGCCCTCCTTCCTCTGGTCTGCCTGTGATAGGGAGTGAGGTGGGCAGTGGTGGCAGGAAAGGTAGACCATCTGGAACTGCTTCACTGGTGCAGTATAGCAAGAACAGGGCAAGACCTTTCCTCTATTTCAGAGACTTTCCTTCCCCTCTCTCTGACAAAGACAACAAGGGTGCTGGCTGGATCTCTGGTGGCCTCCTCTCCAGGCCATGTATCTCATCAGTAGGATTGGTAGGTGACCAGGTGGGGTTCTGTGATTCTACTCTGCTTCAGTGGCTCTTGGGGGTATAGAGTGGCCTCTTCCAATCTGGTGGGGTCACCCCTTTTGCCCAGGGGTAGAAGGGAAGCATTGGGGAGATTGTTATTTCTCCTTTAGTCCACAGGTAAGCAGCAGTGCACCCTGGAACTATGCAGAGGATTCCACCTCTTAGAACCTGTGCCGCTCTGTGGGAAGGACTATGGCAACAATGGCGAACCCTGAGGGCAAGCCGCATCTGCAGCCCTGACCTGGTGCTGCAACAGCAGTCAGCACCAGAGAAATATTCCTGAAGTGATCATGTCACCCCCTGCTGGGTGCTGGGGAGGAGGAAAGCACCCATGTGACACAGACCACCCCCTCAGAGTATTTCCTGCTGAGTCTCTCCATGGGGGGCTCAGTGGCTACAGCAGGGCTCTTGGGAACAGGGGTTCCCTGAGTTTCATATGTCTCTGGCCAGTGCCTCTGTCTCTGTTTAAGGTAGCCCTCTGTGCCCAGCCAATGCAGAAGGGTTGTGAGGGGAGGGCATGGGCTTCTCTCCCTTGGCTGAGACTGCAGAGGCTTATATGAGGTGGGTAAAGGAAAAAAGCTGTCATTTTTCATTCACCCCTTTTGTCTCCAAAGGCACTTTCCTGATCCCACGTCAGGGCCACTTCTAGGTGTATCTAGAACTTGGAATTATTCATCCTTCATGTCACCAAGTGACCATCTGATAGACCTCAGCTTGGGTTTTCAGATCAACTCTCAAAGCCCTAGGTCTGTTCTTCCATGTAGGTTTATTTTGCTGAGAGCTGTAATTGTGTGATATCTTCAGTTGGCCATCTTGGCTCTCCCCCTCAAAATAGAGGTGATTCTTAAACACATCTTTTGTTGAGTTAGAAATCAAGAAAATAGCCAGTTATGGTGGCTCAAACTGTAATCCCAGCACTTTGGGAGGCCGAGGTGAGAGGATTGCCTGAGCCCAGGGGTTCAAGGCCAGCCTGGGCAACTTGGCAAGACTTCGTCTCTACAATAAGAAAAAATTAGCAAGGCATGGCAACATGTGCCTGTAGTTCCAGCTACTTGGAAGGCAGAGGTAGAAAGGTCACCCAAGCCCAGCAGGTTGAGGCTGTGATAGCCATGAGTATGCTATTGCACTCCAGGTGGGTAACAGAGTGAGATTCCAACCAAAAAAAAAAATTTAAGAAAATACACAGAATTTACCATCATAGAGATAACTGTGTTAAAAGAAAATCAAATTAATATTAAAACTCCTATTGAGTTGAAAAACATAATAGCTTTGTTGATCGGCACCAGCAATACCAACTTTTATCCAAATTGGCACGGGTTGTAAATGCCGTTTTTCCAATTAGGATCCTTCTAAAAAAGATTTATTTCCTATATACAAATGGGTTCTACTTTTTGTAGAATAAGAGCTATAGATTGGTGACATGCATTTTATATGCATATAATTAATATACAAACTATTCTTTTGTAGCATACATATGTTTGAAGAACACGTAGTTTAGTACAGCATTTTTTTTTTTTTGACTTGGTGTCTCACTCCATCATCCAGGCTGGAGTGTAGTGGCACATTCACAGTCACCCCAGCGTCGACCTGCTGGGCTCAGGTGATCCTTCCGCCCAGCCTTCCAAGTAGCAGGAACTACAGGCACCTGCTACCATGCCCAGCTAATTTTTTATTTATTGTAGAGATGAGGTCTCGCCAAATCACCTGGGCTGGTCTCAAACCCGTAGGCTCAGGCAATCTACTGGCCTCGGCCTCCCAAAATGCTGGGATTACAAGCTGAGCCGCCGAGCCCAGCCTGTACGGTCTTTTTTTGTGTTAGTAGATTGTCTTTCCAAAAATCCAGCCAGGCTGATTTTTTTAATGATGTCCTGGAGCTTTTACAGCCATAGAGTTGGCTTCTATTTTGCCATTATAACTAGTTACTTGATAGAACAGAGAATTACTTCTGATTTTTATTTCTTAAGGTAAAATACATAGTATTAGCCAATCACCAGGCAGGAGCTTGCTTTTGTTTAAAATTCTTGTATTATTTTATGTGTTCGAAAGGCACTTAAGAATTGTGAAAATTAATCATTTTAACTTGCTGGCAGGAAGGTGAGTGTCTCCTGCTGACTGGTTCATCAGCCACTCTGCACCCTGAGCTTTGTAAGTGTGGCATTCGTGCCAGGTTCAGGATATTGAGGGCCTTGTTCATTTTTAAATGAGAAGGATAACAATGAAACCACCTATCAAGGCTGCAGCAATTTCCTGTTTAAAAGTAAAGAAATGATCACCTCTGGTATTTTATTTATTTTTTTTATTTTTCATTATGAGGAAGAATTCATATGGCTTCCAAAAGCAATTCCACTTAAAACTGGAGATTTGTTTTTAGGAGAAAGTGACCTATTATGAGCTAAACATGCCAAATAAGAGCCACCTGATCATTGTAAAGTCCTGCGCATGTTGATTCTCTGAGCAGATATCGTATGAGCTATTTTCAAAGTTGTAAATTTGATGTTTTCATCATCCATTTCACCTATGAGGTTTCAATTTGACTATCTCGGGCATTTACATCAGTGAATGAGTGTAGCAACGTGAAACAAAATACACGCACGATTATCAAGACTCATTTCTATTTGTCATTGACATGCTTTATGAGATTATTTTCCTCAGCAGAGTCACCTTCCTAAGTACGTTCTTCTTCAGCTAATATTAGCACTGGATGACATGCCCTGACTTGGCAAGCAATAGGAGAAAATAAATTTTAGATTTTTATAAATCCACCTGAATAATTTACAAATTGAGTAATCCATATACAAATAAGACAGAGTTTAACTGAATGATTATTTGTCCTAAAAGGTACATTTTTTGATATATGAAAATACTTGTATGAACTATAAGTATTTTCTTTTTTTCCTTGAATTTCATGGGAAATTAACCCTACCATTAGTGAACTTTGAAGTTACAAATCCAAAGTATGTGTGTGTGTCTGTGTGTGTGCGTGCACATTGTTTTTACCAGTGTCCTTCCCCATTAGGCTAGCACAGGCCATCACTATTTGTAAGTAATGCAGATGCTTTTGAGAAAATGATCACAGAAAATGTGACTAAAATGGTTTTAAGGTGCATTCTTTATAATAATGTAAAAAATAAGCTAATAAAGAAAACTCACACATTTTCTAACTCATAAAATTAAAACTGTCAGGCATGGTGCCTGTAATCCCAGCACTCTGGGAGGCCAAGGAAAGAGGATTGCCTAAGTCCAGGAGTTCGAGACCAGCCTGGGCAACTTGGTGAGACCTCGTCTCTACAATAAATCAAAAAAATTAGTTGGGCGTGGTAGCTCGCACTTGTAGTTTCAGCTTCTTGGAAGGCTGAGGCAGAAGGATCACCTGAGCCCAGCAGGTCGAGGCTGCAGTGGCCATGAGCATGCCACTGCACTCCAGCCTGGGCAACAGAGTGAGACTCCAACTCAAAATAAATAAATAAATAAAACTAAAAATGTATAATGCTGTGGAATAGAGACAGGGCCTAAATAGTAGCTTATTCTTATACAAACACATTTACCACACATTCTACTAAATATGGTGATTACTCTTTGAAGAGAAGAACAACAGAAAACTTTGTATAACTGATATGGCTTGAGAAATTACTCCTTTATGTTATGTTCAAGTGATCAAGCAAATTTGACATCATTCTGATTAATTATATATTTTGTTTTTTGTTTTTTGTTTTTTACAGTTATCTAAATGCAGCCCTGAAGCTCCTGCAGACAGTACATTTGAAAACCACTGTGAAGAGGATTACCTTGTCATTGATGGGATAAAATTAAAAGCTGGAGAATGTATTGAGAATATAACCAACAAGTTTAAAGAAATAGATGCTTTGATGTCTGAGTTTTAGGGTATTCTACATATTTTTGAGAATTAATTATGAAAACATTGGCATCTTCATATTTACCCAAAGTTAAAACTTAAAAATGTTTAGTGAAATAAGTATTCATTGTAGCAAAATTGATCTTTGTACTAACTTTTTACTTGATATTTTCAGAATGACTGTGATTTTCACAGCCAAGAAAATGACATTTAAGTTTGTGTTAAAATTTTAAAATTAACTCTGATGTTTATTCTTGTCTATTTTTTTGTTTGCCTTAACTTTAAAATGGCTTATGAAATCTACCTTACAAACACACACTTTACAATGATTTTTCAAACCCTTTATTCAAAAGTGGCTGACTGTTAAAATTACCTCCCAAACTATTATAATCCTTAGAGATAATTCAAACCTAATATACTTAGAGAATGTACATTTGTCGTGGAATTAAACTATTACAAAATACAAAGAAATAACTTTAAAAAGTATCAATAGACCTGAAACTTTTCTCCATAAACACAATTGTCAATTGTCTTATTATATTGAAAACAGTCATTTCAACCATGTTTCCAAAAACTGACTTCTTAACAGAGTCTCTGGGAGACTTTGGAAGATCAGAATCCTGCACCTTTCTCTACTGCATCAGTATCTCTGGAGGCGTCTTGTGGAGAATGGGAAAGCATATATAGAGAAGTTAAACATATTCACTATGAAAAAACCCAGCTGTTTAGAAGAGTAACAAGTACACACTTTCTCAGGGATTCTTATAAACAATTTTAGTGCATGTCCTTCTAGTTCTTGCTCTATGTACATCAGCATGTGTAGACATTCACACCTATCTCCAGTTCCAGCTCTGGCTTTCTCTATGGCTGTCCCTCTCTCTCTCTGGGGGCAGGGGAAAGGGCATTCCAAGCACATAAAACAAAAAACCAAAGCTTGAGGAGAGAAAAGATGCGCAAAAGCACCTGGGGCCTGCTCTTAGTTGAATTATCAGGAATAATGGGTGATGGGAAGGTAATTTATTATAGCTCGGGAAGGCCGTGTACGCAGGCTAAGGAGCACACAGTGTGTCCTGAGAACTACAGGGACGGCCTGAAGAGTTTAAGCAGTGAATCCCTTTCATGCTTCAGGAGGATCACACCAGCCACAGAGTGGAGAAAGGCGTGAGGGAGTAACCCAGGAGGCAGGGGACCAGCTAGTAGACTGCTTCAGGAATTTTCTGGTGAATGTACAAGAACCTAAAATATGGAGGTGCTGCAATAGAGCGGAGTAGAGAGATTCATGTTAAATTTACATCAATGGATTGTGAGGATTCGGAGATGATTGAATACAAGGATGGGACAGGGGAGGAAACAAGGACGACTCTAGGTTTGTGGTATTAGCAATGCTGTTCACTGAGGTAGTAAAACATGTAGATTAGAAATGTGAGACAGATGTCAAATTTGGGCCAAAGTGATGAGTTCAGCGGAGATTCTAAGCTGTTCCTGCTTTGGCAAAGCTTGCATTTCAATACCACTCTGAGAACCAGAATGACAATAGTCTCTTGACATGTTTAAATTCTAAGTGGTATAAAATAGTGAAAGCTAAGGCCTCCACTTTTTCTTACAGCAGAATTGACTCCACAGCATTTCAGAAAACTCTCTCTTTTCTTAGCAGTATGATTTTATATTCACAGCTTGCAAGATGTCTGAAAAGCTAATTGATCCCATTTTTTGTCACTGCTTAGAATTAACTGTAAAATTTATCATTATTATTATTATTATATTTGAAAGGCCTCATCCACAATTCATGTTCTTGATATAAACACTGACATAGTGGATCACCCACCTATCTAGTAGATCAATTAGATGAATTGCAGATAATTCTTCTGGGTGGAATCACCAGTGCTTATCAATATCAGATTCCTTAGGCAAGGTTCTGACATTTTCAAACTGAATTCATCTCTCCCATGGTTTGAGCTGTAGAAGTCGGGAGTTTCCACTGAAATCTTTGTGCATTTGAGAAGCTCAAAATGATTCTGAGTACAAACATTTGTGTTGGCTTTGTCTACAGGAAACTGCAGTCCGCTTCCAAAAAGAGGTTAGGGGAACCTCTATCCATTTGGAAATAACAGGCTTTCAAATTTTGAGATAGAATGTGCACAGGAAAAACAATGAAGGAACCAGGAGCCATGGACCAACATCTCTGACCTTAGGGCCAAGGATCATGCCTGACTGGCAACTCCTTACTGGAAAGATCCCACGGTCAGTGGAGAGTTGTATGACATAGACCAGGGCAGAGCAGTGGGACTATGACTCCAGGATATCTGCTTTCAGATCCTGGGTACTGCCATCTACTAGCTGGGTGACCCTAAGCAAGCTATCTAACCTCTCTGAGCCTAGGCTTCTTCCACCTATAAAATGGAGGTTGCTGTGAAATGTTAATTCTACATATAGTGTGTCTTACAGTCCTAAAACATGGAAAACTATGCTGACTATCAGTATTGTTGGCTCGGAGCATTTATCTTCTGTCCATCCCTGCCATGCCCCTTTTTTGCCTAATGGATCTAACAGAACCTGAAGTGGCATCCCTGTCTCTGGGGTTTGGGACCAAGGACTCCACACGATTAACTGACTTTTAGGGCAGGCCCAGAGGTGGCAAGACCTTCCGTTTCCAGATAGATCCTCTTGCTGGGTTCAAAAGAGACTCTTATAAGACCATTCCACCATCGAATGCCTGTACCAAATAGCTGGTAATCTATGTCCTACCATTTATGGAATATAACAAATGATAGAGTTCTGCTCCAGGTACTTCCAAACCAGTAGAATTTATATCTATGGCCCTTGTAAGAGACCATAGTCTCACTTTTCTGAAAGTAAGAGTTCAAAAATCCTAGAAATATTCAAATATTTATCGTTTCTTCTCTCCTTAAGATCCTAAGAGGAGATCTAGACATAATACCATTAAAACATTCTGCATTCTAAGTACTTCTTTAAGGCTGAGCCAACTCTTGGTGCCTCGCAACAGAGTTTTCAGAAAGTTGTTCTCGACAGATATACTGGACCTTAAGGTCCAAGTGTTTACAAATCTAAATATTGGGACTTTTTTAGCCACTTATCTGTTGCATCGTATAAGTACTCAAAGTAGTGAGCAGCATAATCAAAATGGTAGAAAGAGAGAGAGGAAAAATAGTTTCTAAGAAAAATTTTGAAAGAATGAACTGTTTACTTTTAAATGTATATAGCAATGTCCTACAAGAAAGAGATGTGCTTAAGGAAAAAAAGAAAGAAAAGGGCCAGTTTGCAAGCCAGAATTTGGGGGATCTATGGAAAGCCCCAAAATGACTGAGTTAGAAAATAAAATTTTTTCTTATCTTTAGCCCCTGTAGCCAGAAGAAGATTCACAAGTTAAGATACAGCCTGGGGACAAAGATCCAGTTAAGGTCATGGTTGTCAAATTAGAGCAAGAGAGACAAAAACCAAATCCAGGTGTCTTACAGAAAAACATGGCCTCAGGGTAAAGACCCAATCAGGGGTGTGGCTATCACATTGCAAAATATTACAAGGTGACTTTTAATCTTTCACCTGTACAAAACTTCCTATAAAACTTCAAAACATGGTACATTAACCACCTGATGTGCCCAAAATGCTAGTAATTAAACTTGGAGGGAGAAACATGTCTTGAACAAATTTGTAATTTGGACACATGGAATGAACTAGAATCAAATACATAGAAAACCCACTAAGTTGTAGAGAGAGCAATACTGCCAAACTACTGCCAGCTGGAACTAAAAGAGACTGAAACTGTTTCAGACAGACAAAGGACCTCTGAGTCCTCAATTTTCTACAGGTAGGAAAAAGATTTTGAAAACTTAGCCACCAATAAAAAGGAGTGTTCCCACATCCTCTTCAGAAGCAAATGAGGAAGACGATGGAAAAGAAAGTCTCAGAGGACAGAGCCAGGAGTTGTAGAGAACAGTTGATGAGATCTGGCCTCCCCACCACCACTTCCCCTTCCCTTTGTGAACAGAACCAAGGTCAAGAAAATTCCCTATTCTCATAGCAAGAGAACTTGGCTAATTTGCCTAGAGGGATTTCAGAATTGCTAAGGATCAGTCTTTCTCTTCTTGAATGCGTTCACCGGGATGGTCCTGTCCCTGTTATACTATTGCATAATTTGTAAGTGTACGGGGATGGGCAATTATTTGTGTTTTTAGGTCTTAGGCTCAGTTGACATCCAAACCTGGCATAGATCATGAGGTCCTACATTTTGAGCCTGATGCTGTGATGAGGTGCAACTTCTGGGTGTTCTTTGATGGAGATTGGGATGTTTCTCATGTTGAAGAAATGAGAATAATATGACCAAAAGTGCTGAAGTAGTTGATTCGATTATTGTCCCAAGTTCCTTGTGTCTTCCTCCATCGCTTCCTCGATATGGCTCTATCATGGGCAGAGTGTACTTCCCTGCTTTTTGATCATGGGCTGGGGCTCTTGCTTCAATCAATGAAATGGGGCAGAAGTGATTGCACCAATTTTGAGTCTAGGCCCTAAGGGGCCTTGGATGTTTCTTCATTTCCTCTTAGACCTCTGCTACTGCCTTCAGAAGAACATGACTCAACAAGTCCTCTGGTTTAGGCAAGATGAAAGACCACGGAGAAGACCCAGACCCACAGGCCTGCAGAATGAAGCAAAATTGCCTCAGTCAACATACAGGTTCACAGAATAAAGGATTGTTGTTTTAAGCTACTGAGTTTCAGGGTGGTTTATTACACAGCATTATTAAGGCAGTAATTAACTGATACACTTGACTTCTTGGTTCCAGAAACAGTTTCACAGACCAATTATGTAGAAGCCTTCTGTCTGTTCTAGGCCCATGGGGTCTTCTCTCCTTAGGGGACTACCATCAAAACGGTTCTGTGACCCACAGTGCCAGACCAAGGCCTTCTGCCCAATTATCCTCCCAATTCTGTTTGGATCTGGCTCAGATTGGCCCCTCAATTGGTGAGACTCAGCCCATTCTCTGCCCAGCCCACAGTGGTGAGTTTTATTGTAAACTGCCTCATATTGATTTACCAAGGAGGCAGCACATGCATAGATATTATGAATAGATCATATACCAACACAACCAGTTTATAACTGAGGGCTCATTGAGTGGGTCACTTCTTCTTTTTAAGTATTTTTAGATTCTATAATAATCACATGGAGCAGAGAGTGGAGATAGATCCATGGTGGTGGAATATCTCATTTGGCAAAGAAAAGCATGTGTGAATTTCTATCCTCCTTTTCCCCTTGACTTCCTTAGCATTGGGATGTTGAGTTGTAAAACCTGTTTGAGTTCAGATTTTACCTATTAACTTGTCTGAGTCATATGACCAGTAAATGGAAGGGCTAGAATTTTAGGATACTTCTGTCTGATTCCAGATCCCATGCCATTGATTACCACCTATAATGTCTTGAGAGCTTTACACTAGCTGGATGGTGGAAAGATCACCCAGTTTCCTCACCTGTAAAATGAGCATGGAACTATGTAAAACAAAGTATTGTTGTGACGAATAAATCAGATACTTTGTGTGAAAGTGGTTTGTAGATCAATTTGATTTTCTATTCATTCTTTCCAAAGAGAACCAAGTTTATGCTAAAGTACATTGCCATTAATAATTCCCGAGATAAAATGTAACTGTACATTTGAAATATACACTTTTCTTAGTCTTGTATTATACAATCTACTAGTCATCAATATCAGAGTTCCCTTTTGCTCTTTTATAAACTTAATCTTTGGAAGCCACCACCAGCTGCATTATGATCTTCTCTCTGATGGGTATGTTAACAGAATGTCCATCTTTTAATGTCCATCTCACTGTTGAGTTTTAGAAGCAGCTTTAAATCACCTTGCTTCCTTCATAGACATTGAGTTAAAAAGGGAAAGAGAGGGAAATTCTTAATATTGATTAATGGCAGAGCTCTGTGTCATTTTGGATACATTTCAGTAAAGGCTTGAATGCCTTTTGCAGGAATCCCATGCTATTTTTAAAGATGCCTCGCTTCAACAAGTTGAAATTTGGACACAGGCTCAAAAGACCCTTTGAAAGTCAGGAAGCTCATCAAAATATTTAATCAGCATCACTATATTTTATTGTTGACACTCCCTTATTATGACAGGTGATTAAATTTCATAAATTTTGGAAAAACAAACTTCTTGCAGAGTGCAGAGGGAAAGGAGGAGGCAGAAGAAAAATGTAGATGTGGCCCTGTTCCCCCTTCTGGAGTTTACAACCTAATGATGGAAGAATATAAACAACCATAGAGATCCTCAAAGCCGAAAGTGCATCTGAAAATGGAATATCTGAAACCAAAAGGGAGCCCTCTTTCCAGACAGCCAAGAGTCCATAATTACAAAATCCCTTAATACCATTCCTTCAGGCTCAGATATCTCCTGCCGAAAGTGAGAAGCTACCTCACAGGGCTGAAGGAGGAAGCTAAGCCAGAGCTAGGAGTTTCCCCTCAGGCCCCTCTGGTTCCTTTTGAATTGCAGAAGGGGCCAATGACATTGGCACTCGATCTTGTCATCTCATTATGTGTTGGCCCGAAGGGACTGTCTGCTTCTATTAGCACAATTGGAGAGAGAAATACGTCTGCCAGACCCCCAGATACTCCATCTGACCACCATACATTCCCCCCCCACTTCCTGCTTAGTTGCCTGACTGCAGTCCGCTACCCCTCTCCCTCCATAACCTCCATAGCCACTCTTTTTTTTTTGAGTTGGAGTCTCACTCTGTCACCCAGACTGGAGTGCAGTGGCCGCTCCCGGCCAACGCAGCCTCGACCTGCTGGGCTCCGGCGATCCTTCTGCCTCAGCCTTCCATGTAGCTGGAACTACAGGCGCGCGCCGCCATGCCTGGCTGATTGTTTGATTTATTGTAGAGATGAGGGCTTGCCAAGTTGCCCAGGTGGGTCTCGAACCCTCGGGCTCAGGCAATCCACTCACCTCAGCCTCCCAAGGCACGGGATTACAGGCTGAGCCACCGAGCCCGGCTTATAGCCATTCTTATACTGTGCATAAAGGTGAGTCCTGTGAGGCCTGGGGCCAAGTTGGCAAAAGACGCTCATCTTGGAGGGTGGTTCTATGTGAACTGGTGCGTTCTTGGAAGCCCCTCACAAAAGGAAGGAATGGGGGCAGTGGGTGAGTGAGGGAGCAGGGCTGTGCTTCTTCAGACAAAGGAGCTGTCCTTCCATCCTCCAACACCTGCCAACAGCCCTTCCTACCTCTCCCCTGGGTGCCTGGCCCCATCTCTCAGCAGCAGCTGCTGTCAGGCAGAGGCAGAACTGGAAATCTGGTCTAAGAAAGCCTGCCTTCCTCCTGCAAAGGAGGATTAGGGTGTCAGTGTACAGCAAAGTGAAAAGCGCCATTATTTGGAACTTGAGGTCCAAACTTATTAGGCAGAATGTGCTAAATGCTAGGGCAGAGATGTGAAATCAAAGGATAGTGAGATTAATTCTGATTTCAGGATCAGCTTCATGGAGACATTTCATTCATCCCTTTATTTGATACTTTGGGCCAAGTTCATGCTAGACACTGGTAATAAAACAATGAACAGGATAGACATGACCTCCAACCTCATCGGACTGGCACTGACCTTGGGTAAGTTGCTTTAGCCTCTCTGTGCCTCACTTTCTTTATCTGAAAATCAGGTTCATGGTGATAGTAATAATAACACTGATCTCATAAGTGATTGAACAGAATAAAATGAGTTAAGACATGCAAACCCCCTAGAAAGGTGCTTGACACATTGCATGTTACATTGCTTTCAATACTGTTTTTGTGGTCTTGTTGAAGAAAGGAACCTATGAAGCCCTGCCAGATTTTGAAGATAGAAGAGTGGGCTGGCTTAAGGGAATGAAAATCGCAGGCCAAACAAAGCCCAGGTGTGAAAAAGGTAGGAACGGCAAGAAACTAAGCCAAGTAACCAGAGGTCAGGAGGAGAAGGGCGTGAGTGGAGGAATACTGGGGGTTAAGGCTGGACCAGGCAGTAGGGGCTGTGTTTAATGAGGGCCTTGAGTTTCACACCAAAGGGGCAGCATTTCACTCAGCGGGAGAGCTGGGTTTTGCAGTAGACAAGGTCAGTATCCTACCAGAATGCCCTGGACTAAACACCCAAAGGGTGCTGGGCACTGGGACTGGCTCGGAATCAGCCCATTCTGTGATTGGCATGCATCGGGGGCAATGGGCAGACATTAATCTGCCACCCTGTGCCCCTGCGTCTGAAGAAATCCATGCCCTGATGTTAGCTCAAATCGTCAGCTTCCACAGCGAGCGCCTTGGGGTTGCCAGCAGGCAGCCGGGGACTGGAAGGTTAGGTGTCTCCGTGAAGTCTTATTAAACTCTCGGCTGCCTGGGAATAATGCAGCACAGCCGCAGAGTTCTAAATGGCAAAGGGTCTCTGGCTGTCAGAAAGGTTACAGGTAGATACTTTCATTTGTCCTCCATGAAAGCTTAATATCATTTTCTTCTGTTCAAGTCGACTTATAGACCTCATTACTTCAAGTTCATCGGGCAGCTGGAGCTGCCTTTTTGATTTTACCGTTCTCTCGGAAGCATGTTGGGAAAGACCTAATACATTTTTAACCAACTTCAGCAATTTAAAGCTTTTTGGTGCTGTAGTGTATTCATACAATTGTTGGTAACTTGCTGAGAGCAGAATCTGTGTCAAGAAAGATTCCTGCTGTTACAATGTGAGTTTCTAGAGGCGGGGACTAGGTCTTTCCATTTTGTGACCCACCCAAACCATTGCAGAGTGCCTAGCACATGTGAGAGCATAAGATCTATTTTTAGACTGATTTTAAACTTCCTGCCAGTTTGGTCTTTTCAAAAATACTGTCTGAGAAGTTCCATACGCAAACATTGTTGGTTTACACCTAAGCTGGTGGTGCTTTTTTCTTCCAACGCTTCCCAACATCTCACAACAAACACTTCCTCTACCCGTTGCTAAAATCACGCCAGGGTAGCAAGCAACCATAAAACGCCAGTGTCAAACAGTAAAGCACAGCCTTTAGTTTGAGATTCTGTGAGTTTCAGCTGACATGGCTACTTTTAGTGGGTCCCGTTCATGTCTGTGGGCAGCTGCAGGTCTTCTTAGGTGCGGAGCTGTGGGCTTTTTAGGCTCACTCGCATGTCTGGCAGCCAGTGAGTGGTCAGGTGATCTACAGCAGCCTCGGGTGGTATAATTGGGGCAGCTTGCTTCTGCTTCATGTGCTACCTTGGTTCTTCCAGCACGTTCTCAGGGAGCTAGAAGAGGGACAAGAGCGAGTACAAGCCCCAACATGCAAGTGCCTTCCATGCCTCTGCTTTCATCACAGTTGGTAAAACCTCTTTGGCCAAATCAAGTCACATAGCTGGCCCCAGGGTCAGATGGCGAGGCACTGCCAAAGGACGTGGATACAAGGAGAGGCCTTAAATAAAATCTGTCCACCACATATGCTCGATGAAAAGGAAGAGAAAATGTCAGAAAGAAAAGGCAAGTCACCTGCAATCCTATGAATCTCAATCATTGTTGATACTTAAGAAATCCTTACAACCTTATTTCTAAGTAAATACTGTATGTACTTTTAAAAGCACGTAAAAAATCATATCACACAATTGTTTCCGTTGCTTTTTTCCTCTCAACTATATATTATGAACATATTTTATGCCATAAAATATTGTTCTATAACATAATTTTTAATGATTACCTAATCTTTGTATTTCTATCCACACCATGAAATACCCTCTTGATGGACATTTAACCTGTTTCCATGTCCTCACAATTATACACCACTCTGCCACAGCATCCTTATCAACCAATCTTTTCATACACTTTTTTATCATTCCTAGAAGAGAAATTGATGGGTCGGCATGTCTGCACAGTTTTAAAGCTTTTTATATCCACCGATTTATCTTCTTCCACCAGATGTATATGAGTGCGTTTGTTCTTTGAGAGCTGGAGTTTGGTTTCTACCAGAATTTTCTGTTACATACTTAAAACAGTGCATCGGGTTAATCTCTGACTTAAAGAACATTGACTAAATGACTATGAAATGGGTAGTTTTTTATCCCCTAATTCCTTAGAGAGGGATGCCAATTAGCATAGGTTAAAGACTTTAGCATAGGCCAGAACCTTGGGCCTGAAAGTGACTGAGATAATCAATCTGGGCTTCAACATGGCTGACCAGAGGCAACCAACATTCACTTCCTCCACAAAGGAGGACCAAAACAGTGAGTAGATAGCCAAAAGTTGGACAGAGCATCTAAGAGAGAACACTGCAATGCACTAGGGAAGTGCCTGGGAACCTGTGAGGCCAGAAGGAGAGAAAAGCAAAGGAGCCAACTTGACCAGGATCAGCTCAGAGCCAAGAGGAACTCCCCTTCGCAGGGGAAAGGAGAGAGAGTGCCAGTGTCCATGTTCCCACATCACACTCCTACAACTCTAGCTGTGGAGAGCCCCTCAGCCCTCCGGAGCCCTGAGACTAGCCTAGGGAGCTGCCTGGAATCCGTCCATCCAAGACATTGTTCCAGAGAGAGAGTCTGGGCTGGGTCCAACACACAACCCCCAGTGCCAAGCAGCTACAGCACAAGCCCCATTTTGAGATCCCAACTTTCACCAGACTACTAGACATCCTGCCTGGGGCCCAAGCCCCTGCATCTCCATCCCTGAAACCCCACTGACAACCCCCCATGTCCACCCAGAGGGCTGCAGCATTGTGACGCCTGCTGGAACCAGTGACGCAGCTGGACCCCCAGCACTTTAGCCCTGCATCGTCCTATACCCCAAAACACGAGAAGAGCAACAGGGAGGCTGCCCCCAGGACAAAGGGAGCAGAAGTGTAACTTCTGAGCCAGAGGGCAGTTGCCACTGACAGGAGCACTGGCCCCTTTAGAGGTAGGGCCACCCGGGGACTGGCCCTCTCAGAGGCTGTCCTGGAACATGTAGGCAGGCATGCCCTGCCTGTCACTGTCGGTTCTCACGAACACCATCCAGGGGCCTAAGGACAGGCCAACTGCACCCACCCACACTGCCGTGAGTGACCAAGTGTGCCATCCAAGAGCCTGGGAACCAACCCAACCCACCTGCCCCTGCTGGCAACTGCATGCACCACCAGGAACTTGAGGCCAAGCCGTTTCTCAAAAAACTAAAATCAGAACTACCATACAACCCAGCAATCGCACTACTGGGTAGTGATCCAAAGGCAAGGAAACCAGTATCTCAAAAGGATACCTGCACCGCCATGTTTATTACAGCATTGTTCACCATAGCAAAGACATGGACTCAACCTAAGGGTCCATCAGAGAGTTAATGGATAAAGAAAATTGTATGCATACACATTGGAATATTATTGAGCCGTTAAAAAAAGGAATGAGGTCTCATCATTTGTAGCAACATTGGCGGATCCGGAGGTCAATTATGTTAAGTGAAGTAAGCCAGGAACAGAAAGACAAATATTGCATGTTCTCACTAATATGTGGGAGCTAAAAAAAAGTTGATTTCACGGGGGTAGAAAGTGGAATGATAGTTACCAGAAGCTGGGAAGGATGAGTGGGAAGACGAAGAGATGTTGGTTAATGGGTACAGACATACAGTTAGATAGAAGGCATACGTTCTAGTGTTTAATGGCCCAGTGGGGTGACTATAGTTCACAATCATGTCTTGTATATTTCCAAATATCAACAGCTCAAAGAAAAGAATTTGAAATGTTTTCAACACAAACAAATGATGAATATTGATGGAGATAAATATCCTACATAACCTGATTTGATTATTACACACTGTATGCATGTATCAAAATATCACATGCACCCCCATAAATATGTGTAATTATGATACATCAATGAAATATGTAAATCAATTTTAAAAAGAATAAATCTAGCAGTTAACAGGGGGAAAATAAAACATTAAAAGAAACAATGGGTCACTTGATTTAAATGCTAAATGTCCTTTTTGTCAATCATTGTTGTGACAAATATAGCAGAGAGCCATTGGGCTGGTAAACATTTGGTGAAGTGGTATAATTTAAAAATCTAGGAGGTTATCTTACATTTTGAGGAGGATTAGGGAAGCGGAGTTGCTTTAGAGAACAAAATCAGTTTTTACTGATTCCTTTCATTAAGGCTATCATGTAGCTTTCCTTCCTGTATTATAGCCATGATCAGTAAGTTCTTTGATATTAGATTACTTGGCTGATAATTTCTAAAGTTCACCTTTCTTGGATTAAATTGAAATTTCTTGTGATGAGAGTATGAAAACTATTCTATTTTTCATCCACATGTATGTTTATTTTGTGTATTTGTAGTCTCTATTTATAATGTCTGTCTCTGGATGCCACTTCTTGTCCCCCCTGCACAAAGTATTTAAATTCATTCAGTGCCATTATTGCTCATAATATTGACCATACACAAAAGAGATTATGAATACTTTCAGGTCAAGGTCTAGGATTTATGGATTTTATAATCCTCTGACCTAGCACAGCAAGCAAGGGCTTAGTACATATTTGTTAGACAAGTGAACAAATGGAGTTTATGTTGTTAAAACACTTAGAACATATACTCTTGCCCAGTGAGGATTACATTTGCCGTCTAATTTAGTCTTTCCAATTATGTAAGTCTAAGTTCACAAAACTGGCTGAACCTTGAATGTTTTCACACGGCCATATACACTTCATTGCTTATTTCATGTATGTGGTAGTCAGTATCCAAGATGATTCACACCTTCCGGTATCCAAACTCCTGTGTAGTCCCTTTCCACAAGAAATAGAGCTGATCTGCTGAAACCATGAAGATATTGCAAGCATGACAAAGCATGACCTCTGAGGATAAGTTGTAAAAGACATTGCCACTTCCACTTTGTTCTTCTCTGGATGACTTGTCTGGATGAATCTAGCTGCCACAACATGAAGACACTCTAGCAACCCTATAGAGGGGTCCTTGTGGTAAGAAACTGAGGTCTCCTCCTACCAACAACAAGCACTAACTTGACAGCCATGTGGGTGAGCTCTTTTGGAAGTAATCAACCAGACCCAGTCAAGCTTTCAAATGACCACAGCCCAGGCTGACATCCTGACTGCAATGTCACAAGAGGTCCTGAGTCAGCACCACCTGGTTAAGGTGCTCCTAGATTCCTGACTCACACTAATGCTTGGGGATAATTTTATTATACATCAAAAGATAACTAGCTGGGCGTGGTGGCTCATGCCTGTAATCCCAGCACTGTGGGAGATTGAGACAAGAGGATTGATTGAGTTCAAGGGTTCGAGACAAGACTGGGCAACTTGGCGAGACCTCATCTCTACAATAAATTGAAAAATTAGCTGGTCATGCGGCACATGCCTGTAGTTCCAGCTACTTGGAAGGCTGAGGCAGGAGGATTGCCTGACCCCAGCAGGCCGAGGCTGCGGTGACTGTGAGCGTGCCATTGCACTCCAGCCTGGGTGATAGAGACTCCAACTCAAAAAAAAAAAGAGAGATAACTAATGCAATGTGTGATAGGCTTGTCTTACCAAATAGATTATAAGCATTTTAAAGAAAAGAACTGTATTTTATTTCTCACAGTAGCTTGCACAGTATGAGATAATATTCATCTCGGTAAATGAAGTTGATGCCTCACAATTTCCTTTTAGTCAAGTCAACACATATTTACTTAATGCATATCAGATACTCTTCTAGGAATTAAGGAAAGCAATAAACAAAAAGTGACAAAGTAAGTCCTAGTGGAGAAGAAATATAGTAATAAAAAAATAGATATGGACCAGGTCAATGAATCAATGAAGACACGAAGCTAAGAAGAAAAATCAAACAAAGATGAGGGATGCTATTTCATATACTTTAGATAGGGTGTCAGGAAAGCCAACTTTGATAAGACATTTGAGCAGAGAACTATGCCTGTATCTGGGAAAGAGCATTCCAGGCAGAGGAGACCACAAGTTCAAAGGCCATGAAACTGAAAACTCCACATTCATAAGGCCGATATGGCTAAGTCTGAATTCACTATTTGTTTCAGATTTCACTGCAGTATTTAGTTGGTTGAGTTTCTCACCAATGCAACTTTACATTTGAATGTCTCACAGTTGCTTGCATTTCATAGCAGATCAATGCAGGAGTTCTTGTTTACATGATAATTAAAAGTGTTAAATGTGAGTTTATATTCTACATTGTATCTCTCAGAGGGGTGTTTAGTTCTTAAAATAAGAATACACTTCACTTGTTTCTCTGGGGTGAAATGTAAGATTAAAAAATTTAGATGTCTATGAAATGCAAACACAATTTCATTTATTTATGATCACTAACATACTGTAATCAAGGAAGAATTCATTATTCCGTGATCATTCGATTCACTGTGACACGTGTTTCTTTCAGCAAGAGAAGGAAAAGAGGTAACGTTCACAGCATGGAATGACAGATCATTTAGGAAACAGAATTTTATCCGTTCTTCTGTTGGGAGAGCTAATTACTTGTCAATTTGAAAACTTATGTCTTGATAAACATATATTGATTGAGCCTGATTCTTCCCTACAATGTCAGTAACATTCAAATGTATTTGTGTTACTACAAAGGCTGTATAATTTATTCATGGGCACTAATGGCTTTAATGACATCAGCTTCAAAGAGCAGAAATAACAAAAGAAAGATTGCAATCAGCAAATTTTCGAATCTTTCATTCCAGCTACAAATATTAGCCCATTGTGACTCATTAACCATGTTCATATGTTTGTAACATGACTGACTTATATGAGTAGATCTGTTTAAAATAGGCCAATAGCTGGTGCTCTGTTCAAATTCAGGAAAAAAGACTCATGTGGCTACAATCAACATCAAAGGTCCTCAGCCCTGGACATTCCTCCTGGTCTAATCTCCCTTACGCCAAATGCCCTTAAATATACCCAGTTCTGGCCCTTTGATGCCACACTTGCCTCTGAGTGTCGGCGCCCTTTCCAATCTGCAAAGGGTGAATAATAAACTTTACTTCTTTCTACTTTCTTCCTTGTTGCAATCTTGCATTATTCCCATGGCATCAGCACAAGCCCACCTCACCTCAATGGACCCTTTCAACAACTATTTAAACACTAAGACTTGTTTGTGGGAAGGAAGATTACACTGAAAAAAGTAATTACCATACATGCATTTTCTTCTTAAATAAAGATATGAGGCCATCCAAATTATAAAAGGCAAAATATTAGAAATATCTAAAAGGAAATGCACTTAATAAACAGCTTGCATGGAAGCCTACTACTGCATATTTTTATCAAAGCAAATGAAAATATATGAGGACCAAGCATGTGTAGTGTTGTTTATAGTGAATTTTTCTCAGCTCTAAATGTTTCTACTACATAGCATAAGTTATGAAAACAATTGGTTTTTAAAATATTTATCAGAATTTCTTTCATTAACCTACTCGTGTATAGCCAAAGATATTTTAAGGAAATCTTTCTTTGATGTATATTTAATTAATGAAAATTGTTTCATTTTGAGACATTTGGCTCTGATAATAATTTACCAAAAAATGTTAACTTAGATGGAATCAAATAAATGAGTTTGTAAAATATAAAGAAATTTCAAACTTTCTTACAATTTACTTTTCGTAAGTGAAAGGACAGACTGAGAGTGGGAAATGCATTTTTTAAAATCTTGTTCCTAAACCTTAATACAATGAGAAAGTAGAAGCTATGCTTTGGAGAAGTGCATACTTTAGGTAAAATTAACTTTGCTGATTTTGTCCTTTCAGACACACAGACTTCCTGATGCCAGAGGTATCTCATAGCGGCAATCAAGCTTGCCTAGAGTAAAGGGAATTTACAAGGCCTAAGACATCATGCATTGGCCAAGGATTGTAGAAGTCACTAAACTTGTAATTACAAAGTTATGCAGATTGCAGGACTTGTGACCCCTCAGAGGAGGAGCAGGTGAAGATTTGATCTTCCAGTAGATTGGGTGCTATCTACAGGGAAGTCGAGGATCCCCCAGAGCTACCCACTGGGAATGCATGGGAGATAGAGGGAGGTGCACCCTCCATTAGCTCTAAGGAATGTCATTCAGGAAGGTGCAGGAGTATTAGAATCTTTATCACACCCTTCTCTAGGGGCTATGATAATATGGACAAACATTAATGGGTCTCTGTGTCACAGGGTCTCCAAGGCATTCCCAAGTGGTTGATAAGGAAGTCACGGCAGTCACATCTACCTGATTGCAACATCTCCAAGGAAAAGGATTTAAGCTGGGACTCAAGGGGGCTACAGGGCCACACTCTTCTGGAGTATAGACCTGCTGGGGCCACTCTCATCTAGAGTGTAGGCCCACTGGGGCCACACTCACCTAGAGTGTAGGCCTGCTTCCTGTCTGTGTGGAGTGAACCTTGCTTAAATAAATCTTTTCTTCTTTCACCTCTTTGTGTGTTGCAATTCTTTGCATTATTCAGATCTCTGGATTATTGGCACACACCTCCAGCACGCCAGCTCCAGCAATGCTGCACCTCCCCTCGCCTCTCCATCCACCCATCCACCCTCACGTTATCTGTACCCTAACAAAATGGAATTTCTCTGGCCTCCTTAAGCCAGATAAGAATCCTTTCCCAGAACCCTGGGCAAGTCACAAAACATTAAGGCGTTCTTTGTCCTAAGAATTTGACTTTCAGCTACCCACCCTGCCCTTCTCATCTATGTGGTAGTCCCACCCATTCATTAGGGAGATGAAAGGCAGATTCCCATTACCTCGGCAACAGTTGCTGTGCCTACCTGTACCCTACCTGATGAAGTAAAGCAGACCACCACCCAATCACCTTGAAGATCTGCCCGCACCAAAGGAAAACCTTAAAAAGTATTCAATCTCAAGCAGCCACCACCATGCTTTGGTTAAACTCTGGCCAGACCACGCTTTTCTTTAAGCTCTGGCCCAATCCCTAATTTGGGGAAATGAATCTCCTCTCTCTCTCTCTCTTTACTCTACCTTCTAAATAAACTATTTTCTCAATCTAATTTCTGGGCAATTCTTTGCATCCTACCTGTGACACTGACAAAGCCTACCATCCCACGAACATTTTTACAACTCTAACAGTAAGCTGTATAATGAAGATGATTATAAATTTAGCATAAACTTAATGGATGCTGAAGTCTATTCATGTTAAATTGCACAATTTTAAAAACTATTTTATCCTTAATCTTAGGACATTAAGACGATTATTTTGGATTTGCAAAACCTCTAGAATTTGGTTCTGTAAGAACTTTATTCATTCCCTATAGAAATGATTGTCTCAATGTCAATTTTAAGATAGTTGAAGAATGCTTTTATCGAAGAGAAAAATTAACAATCTTTCAAATGTTTTAAGTAAGCAAGTAACCAAACAAAACAAAGAAATAAATTCTCACAAATATTTTCCCCCAAGGACTTCCCTCTTTTAGAAACTCTGTATTTCAAAACAAATTAAATCTGTGGTTCCTGATTCATTTATACACCTCAGGGCCATTTCAAACACCAATACATCATATGAACCTTTTTATAAGCCTTTCAAAGATATTTTTATTTGAACTAGAAAGTTGTTTTGTTGGCACTAAATGGAACTTGGGGTGAGGGAGAAAATGTTAGCTGGGAGCCCACAGAGTTCAAGTGACCCTAAGCAAGGTCAAAGCCATTCTTCCAGTCTCAAATGAAACTGGAAGACATGTTCATTATGTGATAGCTTTTTTGAGCTAAAGATTTAAAACAGGAGTAATAAGTTCTCCTGAAACCATTAAACATCTAAGATCTAAAACAAATTCTACACAAAGAAGAATAAATTGGAATTTCATAAATTTGCTTGGTATGTGTTTTAACTTTCTCTTTTAATTTAGAGACAAATATTTTTCAAAACAACTTTTTTTTCTGCTTCGGTGTTTGTATTGCCAATTGTCTCAGTTGGTGTCTCACCCAGAAACAAAGATTTGGTGATAAGTTTTGGGGTTTATTTGGGAGGTGATGTCAGACAACACCAGTAGGGGGACGGGAAGTGACACAGGGAGGGTAGACACTAACAGTATGTAATCAAGCAAGTTTCCACTATGGGCAAGTGAAACTTGCTGGGGAACTCAGGGAGCCAATGTGAAACATACACCTCAGAACTGTCCCACCCGGGGGGTGAGGAAGCTGGGATATGCCCATGCCTGTTCCCATTGGTCACTGGTTAAAGATTGCTCCTGGAAGGTAGCAATTCCTCAGGTTTTTGGCCTGCCCTGTACATCAGAATGACCTGAAATGACCAGGACCGAGGTGATGTGGGATGCGTGGGCAACATCTGCTACTCGGATACTTGTTCTGTTTCTTTTCTTTTCTTTTTTTTTTAACTGTAATTGTAGGAAGGTTTATTTATTTTTAATTTTAAATATGTGGGGTACGATTCAGGGTTAGGTATACAAATGTTCATCTTGCAGGTACCCTTGTTGATGAGTTTCCCACTGCTGCCAATACTGCATCCTCCCTCCCCTGGAAGTTTTCCACTATGGCCAATCTCTTTATTACAGTGTTACGATAGGTGTTCAAGGTCCGCTTATAAGTAAGAACGTGATACTCAGTTCTTTGTTTCTGTGATAGATCACTCAGTATTATAGTCTCTAAGTCCATCCAAGTTGCTGTGGGGTTCATAATTTTATCTTTTTTTATGGCTGCGTAATAGTGCATCATGTATATGTACCACATTTTTAAAATCGAGTCCTCTTTTAATGGGCAGCACGGTTGGTTCCATGTTTTTGCTATTGTGAACAATGCTGCAATAAACATGCATGTACAGAGTGATTTGAGTTCCTCCGGGTATACTCCCAGTAGGAGGATTGTGGGGTCATATGGGAGGTCTATTTTTAGATTGTGTTCTATTTCATTTCAGACGAATGACCATAGGAGGTTTATGGTGGAGGGACAAGAAAAGCGTTGTCTGGGTTAAGTGAATTAATTAAAGTGATTTTTTCAAGCAAAGGAAAATTCGTGACTGATGCAAAAAACAATTTGAGAGTCTTAGTTACTCAGAATTTAAAAACCAAACTTAGTGTGTGTTTGCTTTGATTCTCCATTTTCCTTTAGAAGAATAATAGCTAATATTTATTATACACTTATTGTATGTCTGGGACTGTGCTAACTAACTGCTTTAGCTTTTTTTTTTTTTGAGTTGGAGTCTCACTCTGTCGCCCAGACTGGAGTGCAGTGGCCGCTCCTGGCCACCGCAGCCTCGACCTGCTGGGCTCCGGCAATCCTTCCGCCTCAGCCTTCCAAGTAGCTGGAACTACAGGCGC
>CAUYQG010069043.1:0-15833 GCA_963574415.1 Tarsius wallacei
TTACCATATGACTAGCAATTGCTCTCCTGGTTATTTATCCTAGAGCAATTAAAACTTATATCTGCACAAAAACCTATTCACAACTATTCATATAAGTTTTATTTGTACTGTAATATCCCCAGATTGGATCAACTCGAAATAGTCTTCCATGCGTAAATGGATAAAACAACTGTGGGACACTTAGATGATCAAATACTTTGCATCAATTAAAGAGAATAAACTATTCCAGGCTTTTCTATCTCCCCTGATTTTTTTTCATGTGCCTATTACTTTCTACTTTGCCACATATTTTTATTTTATTTTGTTTTATTTTCTCTGCTGGATTGTAAGTCCCACGAAGGCAGGAATGAATATCTGCTGTTTTTTTTATTTTTTGTCACTGCTTTATCTCTAACACTTAGAATCTCCATTTAAGCCACCTGGGGAACTGTCCTCCAGTGATAAATTCCTCCAGAATTTAGTAGTAAAAGAGTTCACTTGCTCTAAATATATTATTTTCTTTTAAAGTGCTTTGCACCTTTAAGCTTAGATTTTTTTGTTTAATGTCCTAAAACCAAACCTCTTCACGCCATGTTGGGGCAGGATTTGATAAAACACTTTACATGTGTTTCCCATAAATAGCCTTCCCAACAACCCTTAGGAAATTCTGTGGTTCCATAAACCATTGCTTGAAAACCTAGTTCACTCATCATAACAAACAGCTCATCTTTGAAAGTATAAAATATTTGGAACCGATTTCCAGGATGAATCATATTTTTAATAGTTGCATAAGATGGCTCACAGATTCAAGAGAGTTAGATATGAAAAACAAAATCAAAATAAAATGAGCTCAATTTATAAATTGTGCTTACATGTTCTCATACGACACCCACGAAATGTTTCTTTTGTGAAGACTCAACCTCAAGACAGTGAAGGGAAATTTCTCCTTCCGTGACTGTCAGTAACAGTCACAGAGATGATATGTGATGTTCTTATTTCATTATGTGGGACATAGAACAGTTTGCTGATTAACTGACAAATAATTGTTCAAGACAAACTAGAGAGAAATGTCTGAAGAGTGAGTCAAAGGACAGTATTCAGAAATTTCCCAAGAGAACCCGAAAGAAGGTTGAGTGTCCAAGGTCTCAATATGAATGCACTGATGATAAAAAAACTGCCTTTGACTGAAGATGTACTTTATGAGTAATAATTCAACAAAGTCATTTACTGACCAGTATATATCTACTGTGTGCCAAGAATGGCATTACAATAATGAGTTAAAGAGGCAAAATGATCATTATTTGTATGAAGCTCATGGAGTAATAAAGAAACAGTAAATCAAATAAACAAAAATCCATAATGAGTGGAAGGCAGAGTTCTATGGAAAGGAGAGGTCAAGAAATTTTGCTAGTTGGCTCTCACTGCTGTAATGGCCTGGGCTTTGATACTTACATAGAGTCTTGGCAAAATAATTAAAAATTATTTTCAGGCCGGGTGCCATGGCCCATGTTTGTAATCCCAGCACTTTGGGAGGCCAAGACAAGTAGAACTGCTTGAGCCCAGGCGTTTGAGACCAACCTAGGAAACATAGTGGGAGCCTTATCTCTGTGAAAATTAAAACTATATATGTTTTCAATATTAGTGTTGATTAGAAGTTTAAACTGCTTTGATTTCAATTCTCTAGACTGCTTAAGAATCACATGTACTTAAGAAGAAAATAGATTTCATACACTAAGCTACAAGTAAGATTTTTAAGATTGGGGATTGAATATTGTCTTTTCAGGTTCTCTGCTCCTTTTATCTACCAGTATCTAAGGATACATGTTCTATGCTCCTCAAAATGGCTTTTCCCATCTCCTCCTTCTCCTGAATCCTTCTAAAAATGAAATGGACATGTATGCAGTCTAATAGTAGATTCTGTTCTGGGATTAGAGGAAAACACCCAGCTGTAGGCACTGAAAGATGCATGAATTAATGCACGAATTCATTCATTTGCATTTATTGATTCTAGACTCTGGTAGTCAGAAAAAAATGGGCCTCCTCAAATGTCCACATCTTGATCCCTGGAACCAGTGGATATATTAGGTTACATGACAAATGGAAATCAAAGTTGCAGATAGATTTTTTTTTTGAGTTGGAATCTCACTCTGTCACCTAGACTGGAGTGCAGTGGCACGCTCCCGGCCACCGCAGCCTCGACCTGCTGGGGTCCGGCGATCCTACCGCCTCAGCCTTCCAAGTAGACAGAACTACAGGTGCACACTACCACACCTGGTTAATTTTTGATTTATTGTAGAGATGAGGTCTCGCCAAGTTGCCCAGGAGGGTCTCAAAACCGCGGGCTCAGGCAATCCACTCACCTCAGCCTCCCAAAGCACTGGATTACGGGCTGAGCCTCTGAGCCGGCTCAGATAGATTAAGGTTGCCAATCTGCTGACATTGAAATAGAGAGGTAATCCTGGATTATTGGAGGGTGGGGGGATGCCAATATAATCACAAGAATCCTTCATAGAGTAAGAAGGAGGCAGAAGTGGGAGAACCATAGAGATGGCAGCATGTAAAGAATTCGGCCTTCAGTTATCTTTGCAGATAGAGAAATTAAGCCATGAGCTAAAAAACATAAGTAGTGTCTAGAGGCTGGATGCGGCAAGGAAGTGGATTCTTAGAATCTCTAGAAAGCAACACAGTTGCTGTCAACACCTCAGTTTTAGCCCAGTGAAGCCAACTTCTTTCTTCTGACTTCCAGAACTGTAAGATAAGCTTTTCCTGATTTAAATAACTAAGCTTATGGCAACTTGTTACAACAGCAGTAGAAAACTGACAGAGATCACAACGCAGTTCCTGCCCTCAAAGAGCTAATGAATTGTTAGGGATATTAATGATCCCATGAAGGAAGGTTATAGCCAGTGTCATTGAGTGCTGACCAGGGCTGGCACTGAAAAAGGTTTGTACAAATGACAAAATAGCCTACGTACTGGGCAAGCCAAGAGCACTGAGGTCAATGTTTTTTTGCTTCTGTGTGATCATTTACACCCTATAACAGGTAGGGAAATGCTTTGAAGGTATTTTTCTACACATTGGGGGAATGTGCCAGGAAAAACAAGCAGTTGGACCCACAAAAAGTTGGAGAGGTGGAGGTAGAGATGCTTGGCATTAACACTGTAATTACTATTAAAGACAGGTCTAGGATAATAGTGGCAAATGTCACACTCTCTGATAATGCCTTACATGCATTATCTCATTTAATCTTTAATCCACACAGATTATTTTCCAAATTTTTCATATGAGAAATGGAGGTAAGACAGACTCCAGAACCTTTTGTTTTGTTGATAGTTATCAATACTGTCTCCCACTAGAAAAATGTTCTTTTTGCACAAATTAAATTCCACAATTTATTAGGTTTTAAGCAAGCATAATCATACACCTCATTAGTGCCAAATCAAGGACTATAACACAAGCTTTTTGGTATCATGATAATTTTTCTTGACAATATTCATCCTAACTATATTTCTCGGGAAATTAGGAATTTGAAACCTGCTGTGAAATACCTTGAGAAATATTTTTTTTCTTGTAGATTTTCCTCAATAATTTGATATATTAAATTTTGGGCCCAGATCAATAATCTGTCAACTAAGCCTTTTAAGTAACAAAAGGAAGATTGTAGCAGATGGAAATATAGTGTCCTGGTGATGTGTTTTAGCAATTCTTTTTCACAGTCTTAATTTGAACTTGGAAGAATTTAGCCTTAGAGGAATGGATAGCATTTTTATTAATGTCAAGCTGGTCAAGAAACTTGCAAGTAGTTTAGCTTTTTCTTTATTGTTTCAACAAATATACAAACTGAATTGTAATTGGAGATGAAAGAATTTTCTTATTGAAATTACAACTTTATAGTTGTAATGCTCCTTTGAAATGGATTCACAATGGATTTTGGGGACGGCTTGTCAGGGTTTAAAGCCATGTTAGAAGGGGAGGCACAGCACCATAGGTCAATAGTTCATGAGATTAGGACTTAAGAAATGAAAATTCTCACTTTTCCTTATTCCTATTTTGGTCCCTCATGGATTCCCCTCTTTCTCCTGTTAATGATGCCAATAACTTTAGAACAACAAATGAATGAGGTATGGCTAGACCCTTTAAGTAAGAACTTTATCATTATTTACTTTGGCTGGTTATGTATGAAAGCAAGCCTCTAAAGAGCAGGGAAATATGGGAGATAGTCAACTTGTTGTTACGCCTCAAAGGATGTCTCAAATATCTAAGCAATCGTATGTCCATCTCCACTCACTGTTAACTTTCCCACGCTCTAAAAACACTCTCTCTAAAAGATGAGGAGATCATACTAAAGATTTGTCACTTGCATTAGTTCCCTATGGCTGCTGTAACAAATTCTCACAAATCTAGTGACTTAAAACAACACAAGTTTATTATCTTACAGTTCTAAAACTCAAAAGTCCAATACACGTTCCAGTGGGCTAAAATAAAGGTGTCAGCAAGGCTATACTCCTTCTCTGTGCTCTAGAGGAGAATCTGCTCCCCGTGTTTTTCAACTTCTAGGGACTGTCTGCATTCTTTGGCTCATGGCCACTTTCCAGCAATGCCATCACTCTGACCTCTGCGTCTGTCTCCACATCTTCTCTGATTCTGAGCCTTCTATCTTCTTCTTTTTTTTTTTTTTCTTATAAGAACACTTGCAATTATATAGGGCCCACCTGGATAATCCAAGATAATCTCCTTATCTCAAACACTCAGTTTAATTACATTAGCAAAGTACCTTTTGCTAAGTAAGATAACGTATTCAGTTTCCAAGGGTTCAATGTTTATATCTTTTTGGGGCCATTGTTCAACCTACCACATTTGCCAACAACTCTGAACACGTGTTTCTCTCCCTTCATGCTAATTCTGGGGGCAACACCTATGGTCTCTTTCTGCTGAGTCACTTTGTCCCATCAGGCAGTTCTCTTGTATGGGCCATTTCAAGTAGGATCTAGCTCACTTTCTGTGTGACGTCCATTTAGTCCATGATAAAACTTGGTGTCTTTTCCTCGCCAAAATCTGGCTATGTAATTCCTTCCTTCTCATCACCCAGCATTAGCCTTTATTCTCTTTGTCTCTGCCATCAAAGGCATTCCAGGAAGACTCAATAGTCCCTCAGGCATGGTGTAGTGTGTGTGGGATATCAGTTAGTTTCCCCTTCTGGTAAACTCCCACTGTTTATTAATGATTTCTTTAAAGGTTCCTCCACTAGATTTTAGGTAGGTAGGGAAGAGAAACAGTATATGCTCTGGCAACTCTTTTTTTTAAGAAAGCCACATTAATTCTCTAAACCTCTTTTTCTCATTCTGTTTGGGCTGCTATAACAAAATACCATAAACTGTGTGGCTTATAAACAACAGAAATTTATTGCTCAAAGTTATAGAGGCTGAGAAGTCCAAGATCAGGGTGTCCACAGATTCAGTGTCTGGTGAGGTCTTACTCTTTGGTTCATAGATGTGTCTTTCCCCTGTGTCTTCACATGGTGGAAGGGATGAGAGGTCTCTCTCTAGTGTCTTTTATGAGAGCACTAATTCCATTCATGAGGGCTCCACTCTTATGATCTAATGACTTCCCAAAGACTCCTTTTAATAACATCACATTGGAGATTCAATTTCAACATATGAAGTATGGCAGGGGACACAAATATTAATATCATGACACTCTAAGTTTCTTTTATATTTCCTGGAGATGCATGATGGACTAAGGCTAGAAGCACCTCTTAGAAAAATCCTGCAGTAGTGTCTAACACTTCTCTGCAGAGTGTGGGGGATCTAGTCACCTTTGGGCCTTGGCTGATATGTTAAGATTTTTAACATCTATTATAGAAATGAGGAAGGGATTCTAGCATAGGTGCTAGGGCAGAGGGGTGAAGGGACAGAGGAATAAAGGAACTTAGGTGAAATTTCAAAGAGCTTTTCATATTAGAGGACATATTAAACAGCAGTCATCTGTACTTTGAAAGTTTTCTCAAGCAATTCCTCTGTGGTAGTGGTGCCAGATGGGATGACTGGTTTTGTGTATAAGTGAACCATATATCCCCAGAATTGTCTTCTGTAATTGTTTGATGGAACAGTCTATAAGGTTGAATCTGCCTTTGTGGTATTTACTTGAGCAGTGGTCTTCAATTCTCTTTTTCTAGCATGACCCCTAACAAAATTTCATAAACCTGCATGGTTTCTTGTACATTTTTAAGTTGAAAAATGACACTTTTAAAACTTTAAGATGAACTATTTGCAAAGGTCACAATGAACTATTTGCAAAGGTCACAATTTCCAGCAAATTGTAAATGTTAACTTTTTATAATAATATCTCTCATTCTTTTAAATGTATGCAATGAACTCCAAATATCATAGAAATTTGATATTCATCCTCATTAATATAAAAAAAATGAAAAACTCTTAACAGCTAAATTTTTTACAAGGTTCCTTTTTCCTTTGAGTTTGTATTTTTATTTTACTCTCCCTACAGAATTGAGTTTTATGATATATATGTTATATATTATGTTATGTGCTATATATATTATATGTATGATATATATATGCTTGAGCCCAGGAGTTTGAGACCAGCCTGGGAAACATGGCGAGACCTCATCCCTACAAAAAATACAAAAATTAGTCAGGTGTGGTGGCACATGCCTGTAGTCCCAGCTACTCCAGAGGCTGAGGTGGAAGAATTGCCTGAGCCCAGGAGGTCAAGACTGTGGTAGCTGTGATGATGTCACTGCACTTCGGCCTGGGCGACAGAGTGAGACGACAGCTCAAAAAATCTTTCTATATATCTTGAACTCCTGGGTTCAAGCAGTCCTCCCATCTTGGCCTCCCAAAATGCTAGGATTACAGGCATGAGCCACCGTACCCAGACCTAGTTTTACGTCATATATTATATTGTTAACACCATTGTAGTACTTTTCTGCAACACAAATATATTTATTAATGTTGATTAATTGTTTTTAAATTTCCTTTTTCCAAAAGAAAGGCTTTAAGCATTGTAAAAATGATCTTTTAAACTGAGTTTTTATAGCTATGAAGATATAATTGATTAAAAATATAGCTGTTATAAACTTGTTGTCAAACATAATAAGGAAAATTTTATCTTTTAATGAGATAGACAGAACTTTTTCTCAATTAATTTATGTACTTATTGAAGTCAGAATCTGTTTTATTCCTTTTTCAAAATAGATACAGATTTTGATGAGCTTTGTTAGTATAAATAAGTAAATGTGAATGTAATAAAATTCTGTTATAGCAATATCACTCAATTTGTTCATTTTTCACGTGGTATTTATTAACGAGTTATATTTCAATGATTTCTCAACAAGCAACTCAATTAGGTACTTTTTCAGTTTTGTTGAAAGCAAAGAATTAGAAGCCATCTAAAATGCAAAAGTTTTTTTACCTAGTCATTAATCATTCACTTTTTCAACATGAACAATAACACTGTACATTTTTCCTTGAGTTTTTTTATTCCTGGAACAATTTTAGAGAACTAAAGATTCATCTTTCTTTTTTTAAAAAATTCATATCAAGGAATAAATACAGAAAAGTATATCTTACAATGTACAGCTGGATGAATATTTACCACTGTAGCCAGTGCCCAGATCAACAACAGACAAAACAGTATCAATACTCCACAAGCTCTCTGCTTGCTGTCTTCCAATCATTACTCACTGATCTCTTCCATTTTTGCCTGTTTTGTAATTGATATAAATGGAACTATTCGTTATGTTCCCTTTTGTTGAACATTCTTGAGAAACATTGAGATTGAGATTCATCCTATTATGTATATTTACAGAATTTTACTCTTATAACCGCATAGCACAATTTCTCTCTGCTTCCTATTTGTGGGCAGTAGGCTAGTTTTACAGTTAGGGACCATTAGGAATATTATTATTATGAATATTCCAGTACATGTGTTTTGGTGCATTCATATATACTTTTCTGTTGGTTTATGTGAACAAAGAGGTGGACTTGTTGGGACATAGAATTTGCATTTTAGTATGGCTTTAGTATGTGTCATCAAATAGTTTTCCAAAATAGTTGCACCAACTTATATATTCAACAACAATGAATAAGATTTCTGGTTGCTCCATATCCGTACCTACACTTAGTATTATTTGTTCTTTTTATTAGCCTTTCTATTCACTATGTAATAGTATTATGTTGTGGTTTTAATTTGCTTCTCTCTGAATAATAAAATTGATATTTATTTCATATGTCAATTGACCGTTTAGGTCTTTTGTGAAGTGTCTATTTCATTTGCCCATTTTTCTATTGTTATCATTGTTTTATTACTTTGTAGTTTTGTTTTCTTAATGTATTCTGTATATAATGCTTCTTCAATATATGTATTACAAAGTATTATATTTTATTCTGTGGGTTGTGCTTGCATGCTAATATCTTTTTATAAATAGAATTCTTGATATAGCCCAATTTATATTTTATGGTATACGCCTTTTTGTAACTTAAAGAAGTCTGTGCCTATTTCAAGATCATGAAGAAACTTTCCTATACAGCTTTATTGCCTTTAAGAAATTTATTATTTTTAGATTTATTGTTTTACCTTTTGCATTCAAATCTACAATCCATATAAAATTAATGTCTGTGTATGGTATGAGGTAGAGGCCAAAACATATTTTTTCCCAGTATGAATATGCAATTACTCCAGCACCATGTATTGTGCCCTCTTTTCAAATTGGACAAGGGCTATTATAAAAGGGAGTGAGTAAGAGCAGATCTGAACCTCCATCACAGGCTCATTATCAGGCACAGCAATTACAAAAAAAAGTAAATGTGAAAGTTGAAGGCCAGAGAATTTACTGCTTTAAAAATATCTCTCTCTTCACATCCCTTGGATAACTTTGACACACCATTTGGGTATTCCAGTTTAAAGACTACTGTCCCCAAAGACAAGTCAGGATAGAGAGAGTTAAGAATTCTTAAGGGGGAGAATAGGGTCCATATGGCAACTCAAGAGGACTCTTTTGGGCCCAAAGGGAGATAAAGAGCTAATGACATTGTAGAGTAATTTGGGCAAACTTTCTTGACTAAATGAAGTGAGATCTCTCCTCTCTAAACAGCTTGGCATGGTGTATTTCTTTTTTCTCTGGACTTCACAGAACTTTTCAATGGTGACTACTAAAAGCACCATCTACAGATTCATTTTGGATTATCACATTTTTTCGCAAATGAACATTCAACTAAAAGTTTTTAAGTAGATTTATATAGAATTTTATGCCTGGAAATTACTGAGCAATTGATTTCACCAGTTACTTCTTTTTTACATGTGAAAATACTAAACCAGTGAGACATTAAAATAGATTATCCAAGGTCATGTTCTGAGTTTCATGCTCAATTTCTAACTAGAAACCTAAATTCCTCGCTTCCAACCTAATGCTTTACATCTTTTTAAATGTTGTGCCTTTGCAAAAAATTAGGAGCTCCCAACACATCCAATTTTGTGTTCTTCAAGTGGGGAAGCAGCCCAAGACTCTTTGTGTGTAGCATGTGTGCTTTTGTGGAATTCCCAAGGGTCATATAGATGGCTGTGGACACAGAGGAAAGTGGCTGTGACACAAAATGTGATAGTGATGACACTGTATTTCCTTTAGCTGCCTTTTGAGGTATAGTCTGCCTCATAGTGGAAAGTAGAAGTGTGGAGAGTTTGTCTAATAAGAGAGTTTCAGGTTCTGTCAGAGCCCGTGGCTGAGTTATGTGCCGTTTCCTTAAACCATACTTAGGGAAGTACAGTGGGGGAGAACTGGTGCTTTTAACTGCTTGGGTTGGCTCATCAGTCTGCCTTCTTTTTTCAACCTTGGGAGTTCTGAGACAATTAGGAAATGTTACAGGGAGGAGAAAGAGGTTTTACGAAACAAAAGGGTAGTGACTAGCAGGGCAACCTTGGAAATTGAAAAAACTTTTAAAAATAAACTCTTTTATTTTAGAACACTATAAATTTGCAGAATTATTGAGAGGATGGTACAGAGAGTTCTTGCATTCCCCACACCCAGTTTCCTCTGTTAGTAACATCTTACATTAGTGCAGCACATTATTGTAATTAATGAATAGCTATTGATGAATGATTAACTGAAGTCTATATTTTATTAAAAATTTTAAGAATTTTCCTCTAATGTCCTTTTTCTTTTCCAGGGTTCTTATCCTGGGCGCCATATTTCATTTAATAATCATGTCTCCTTAAATCTTACTGGTTGTGGTGGTTTCTCAAACTGTTTTGCATGATCTTGACTGCTTTGAGGGTCAGGTACTTTGTAGAATGCCCCTCAAGTGGGATTTGTCTAGCATTTTCTCATGCTTGGATTGGGGAAATATGTTTTTGAAAGAAAGACCAAACAGAGATAAAGTGGAATTCTCCTCATGTCACATTACATCAAGAGTACATTATCAATGTGACTTACCACTGTTGATATCAACCTTGATCACCTGGGTGAGGCATTTGTCAGCTTTCTCCTCTGCGTCTAGCAGGGCCAGATTAAAACCTCTAGGGGCCCTATAGCACTGAAAAACATATAAGACACATTCCTTCCTTATGTTAATTTTAAAATATGTATTACCAAATTGTAAAATAAGTTGTGATTTTTCCAATGATGACTACATTTTTGTTGTTGCTATTTTTTGAAACTATAAAATTGTTTTCTAAAAATTAATGTCATGCTTCTGCTTTGTTGGTATTTCAAGCACATGCTCTAGCTGTCCCTCGAGTAATCTCACAAAAGCCCTCTGGGAGCAGTGTCCTGTTCTTCATTCCATTTGGGACATTCTCACCTTTCTCCCATCCCTTTTACTTTTGGAAAAGGACCTGATAAGTGCTCTTACTTCCCATAGTAGATATAAATGCAAAGACTCTTCACATTCAAATGAACTTCACATAATTCTCTTCATAAACATTTATGTAGTTCTTAGTGTTTTTAAAAAGATCTATGATAGAAACAGAAAGAGTAGCAAAACAGTTAATAGTAAACCTTTGCTCTTAGAGACATTCTAATTTATGGTAACCTCTGCCTAAACCTACACCAAATGCATGAATAGCTGGTTTCTAGGCCTTGTCACATGGCAGGTCACATGTATTTTGGGGTCAGCAACTTGCTAGGAAATCTCCAAATCATATTCCCATCTTCTTGTTCAGAAGGAGTCTAGATGTTAATTCATTTCAGATACCTGTTGGGCATCTACCCTGAGTAGGAACTGTGTTTATCCATACAAAACTCAGAAAAAGTAAGTGACTGAAGTCACACAGTTGGCACTAGTGGAGCCACAACTGGAATCCTAAGTATCTGGCCTTCAAGTTTCTTCAGTCTCCTGTGCTTGGACTGCTGTAATTCACTAGATGGTTTATAGTTTTCTCATGTGAGGTTTACATAAAATCCTGGTGCATTATGTACTACACAGGTAAAAGATAAAAGGATTTTCTTCTCTTCTAAAGTACTCTTTTTCATCTTGGTGGGGATTTACTCCTAAAGGGTAGTTAGTAGAATGGAGTTTAATGCTCTTGTTCCAACATTGTTCTCATGCAAGGTGGCATCGCATTCTAAGATTAGCTGCTTACTAGGAATTTAGTATTGCTTTAATGTAAGCATTCATTGAATAAACTCCACTGAAGAATGTGTTAGAGGAGTTAATTCCTCTCCATTAACTAATTACTTATTGAAAGAGAAGAAGGAAGTATAGTATACTAATAAAAAGCATCCACAAATTATGTAGATTAACGGCATATTCAGGGCCATTACAGAGTTGGTCTTTCTCAGTAATTTTCCTACTTTAGCCCACACTTAGCACCATTCATGTCAGAAATAAAAATAACATCCTACTAAATGGAACTTTAAAAATATTAGCCTTTAATCACACAAGCAAATTAGCTTTAATTTTTAAACCATCAAGCAAAAAAAACTGAATAATCTCATCAATATCTTATAGGCAGATATTTTATTGAAAATATACAACATTTGGTAGGGAAGGGAGATGAAGCACATAAGAATAATACATCTAAAATTAAAAGCTTGAAGTTTACAACATTAAAATGTGGTAGTATATTCATGAGTTTTGGATTACTAAAAAAAGTCAGTGGCTTTTATAAATGCCACAATCTCCATTAGCCACCTGATTATAATTGCTAATTTAAGAAAAGTAGTTAATTTAAAAAAAAGTTTTTAAATTTTTCTCTCTCTTTTTTAATGCAACATACATAACTAGATTCTTCCCAAACCCCCAAACAGCTACTTTCCTTACCTCTTTCTTTTTAATAGTACCTTTATTTTGTTTGGAATAATAATTACACAGACATAGTTCAGGATCTGAGGTAAGTTTAAGGCAGTCTTAAAATCCCATTCTCCTTATCAACTACTACATTTTTCAGCTTTTCTTGTAGTATTTGAGGTCTTATAACTATGTTATAGACAACGAAGGGAAGATCTTGCTAAGAGTTTTCTGAAAGGAAAAAAAAAAAACTCTTTCCAGAGCAGTTGTACCATGGCTATTTTGTTTTTCTTTCTTTTCTCTCCTTTGAATGTAGACACGGTGCCTGATGCCACAGCAGCTATGTTGTGACCATAAAACCACAAGTCACATGAAACCGAAGGATAAACATAACCCTTTCAATATTATCATTGTTGAATTTACAATGGCCTGCCTATCTTCAGACTTTTTACTGCAATTTTTTATTACGTTTTAAGATACACATTTATTTTGGGCATTTTAACATCTCTAAAATTAGGAATGTGTGAATGACTTAAGGACAATAAGCAGAGAACTCTTTTAATCCCTAAGAACTAGAGAAGGAGGGAGTGGAGGTGGTGAGTTAGATGGGATTTTAGCAGCATTCTTCAAAGGTGATATCTACTTTCAGAGTTGACTTCAGAGTTCAGCTCAAGTGGTGTTTACTTCTTTACAAAGACTATTTTTAAAGTGCTGCATTATTTATGCTCTTGATGATACAGAAACCAATGTTGAGTGAAAAAAAACTCATTGGCAATTTTAAGTTAAAAATGATTCAGAAGAGTTGAACTCTGAATTTGAAAGAGTTTAGAGATAGCATAACCAGTTTATTTAACATTTTAATGTGAACAGAGGGGTGATATGGTATAGACTCATGCTTATTGCATCTAAAGATAGTAAAAATTCTAAGCGATAGGAAAGGATTTTTGATTGTTACTTGGGAATGTGTTTCCTTGGGAACATAAAATAATGATTAATCTAATAGCTGATGGTACTTCAGTTTTTACAAAATATGGCACATGAAAGAAATAATCTCCCACTTGGTTAAGCCATTCCTAGTTGCATATTTTGTTACTTGGAGCTGAAATAATTCCCACTGTACATAGAGAAACTCAAAACTCTTGCTCCATAAGCTGTATCTGTGAATATTTTTGTACATCCCACTACACTATTATCAAGACTCCATTTTGCATGGTCTTTTAGTGGTCTGAATGTGGAAGTTTTCCTTCAAATACATGAACTAGCTTGAATTTATTTACTTTTAAATTTTATCATTTGCATATACAGCTGTTTCCTCAACTCATGCTTTAGGAACTATTTAGTTTATAAATTTCAGAGTCCTGGAATTTAGCTCTCCGATGGATAATTTTATATGTCAACTTGACTGGGCTAAGAGATGCCTAAGGTCGTTGGTAAAACATTATTTCTGGGTGTGTCTGTGAGGATGTTTCTGGAGATTAGCATTTGAATCAGCAGACTGAGTAAAGAAGATCTCCCTCACCAATGTGGGTGGGCGTCTTCCAATTCATTGAGGGCTCAGATTAAAAACAAGGAAGGGGAAGGGAGAATTTGCTCCCTCTCTTTGGAGCTGAGACATCCTTCTACTGTTGCCCTCAGACATCAACTTTCCTGGTTCTTGGGACTTCAGACTTGGACTAGTACTCACGCTGTTACTCCCTACTCCCCAGTTCCTGGGCCTTTTGACACAGACTGGGACTTGCACCATTGGCTTTCCTAGTTCTCAGTCCTTTGAACTTGGATTGGAACTATAGCACCGGTTTTCCTCGGCCTCCAGCTTGCAAATGGAAAATTATGGGACGTCTCAGCTTCTATAACCACTTGGGTCAATTCCTCATAATAAATCTCTATATACATGTGCGCATTGCTTAATGGTGGGAATATATTCTGAGAAATGCATCATTAGGCTTTCTTCTTGTGTGAACATCTTCTTGTGTAAGTGTGTACTTACACAAACCTAGATGGCAGAACCTACTACACACCTAGGCTATAGGGCTTAGCCTGTTGTTCCTGGACCACAAACCTGTACAGCATGTCACTGTACTGAGTACTGGTGGCAACTATCACACAGTGGTATTTGTATGTTCGAAACACATATAAATATAGAAAAGGTACAGTCAGGATATAGTATAAAATATAAAAAGTGGTACACTTCTATAACTGATTTAACTTCAGGGCAGTTTGCAGAACTGAAAGTTGCTCTGGGTGAATCAGTGAGTGAGTTAAATTAAATGAGATGCTACTTAGTGAGTGAGTGAATGTGAAGGTCTAAGCCATTACTGTGTACTGTTGTACAACTGGCAGTGCGGTAGCCTTGTTACATCAGCATTCCTACAAACACGTGAGTAATGCGTTGAGATATGATATTGTCATAACTCATTACACAGCTTTTATGTGATTAGGTAATAGAGATTTCTTGCTCCGTTATAATCTTATGGGACCACCCTTGAATATGCGGTCCATTGCTGACCAAAATGTCATTATGACTGTATATCCTATTGGTCTATTTGTCTGGAGAACATTGACTAATACACGATCCCAACTCGATTTTATGACCTAAAGTAAATTAGTCCTACCAGAATGAGTGCTAGATATTCTTACTAGATGTGTACTTCTCGGTGTGCTAAATGTGCTTCTAGGAAAATTTTATAACTCTCCATCTTGCAAAAATATTCCTGACTCAGAGCTTTGTAAAATGTGTTTGCTTATTTTATGATTACGATTCTTTACTATTTGGTATTGATTTCTGTTTCCATCAAAGATCTAAATCTAATGGTATCTGTGTATCACCTCAGGAAAGAAACAACACATATTAAGTCACCAAAATGGGTCATTTTGGGCATAAACTTCTGTCATAACTGACTTATCCTATCATCAAAACAGCATCTGAGGTAGGTAATGTCCTGAGGTAATACTCCAGCTTATATCCGAGGACACCAAGGCTCAGAGAGATTTAGTAAGTTGTTCAAACCATTTTAATTCACATTAGACACACTCTAAAGCCTAGGCAATTTCCAAATCGTAATGTTTTATCCTGAGAAGGAGGGATAATTCACAACAAATATTTAAATATGCCCTCTGGTCTGGTCATAGTGCTAACAGTCTCAGGAGAACAAAAATGATGCACCAATGCACAGTACTATTAAGCCACCTTGACTAAGTGAAAAATCAATGACATGATCAGAACAATTGATCTTAGAGACAGGCTCTGACAGCCTTTTAGCACAGAGGCTGATGAAAAGCACAGAGCACCTTGAAGTCAAGATCTTTTGGATTCACATTTTTACCTCTTTTTCTTAACTTTGTGTAATTTCCATAGCTTCATATAGCCTGTGTCCTCATCAACAAAATATAATAATGGGAGTAATTACCTACTTTACAGAGTTTGTCGTGTGAATTAAATGAGATGCTACTTATAAAGTGTCCATAGGGTACCTGGCATTTAATAGGCTCCCAGCAAAGTTCTAGAGAAGCCAACAATGGGAGTCCAGGAATGGGCTGTCTAGGACAGCCCACGTGTCAGTGGGCATGGGACCGGGAAGACATTAAGAAGAGTGTTTCCAGCCAGGCTCGGTG
>CAUYQG010069049.1:0-32600 GCA_963574415.1 Tarsius wallacei
ATAGGGGAAGCAATTAATGGCAGTAAATACCTGTCTGGGGATGGGGGGACACTTCTTACAAACAAGGGTGCCTGAATGAGACATATTTGTGTACCTAACCCTTAAATGTACCCCTCAATATCACAATAAAAAAAAAATAAATAAATAAAAATAAAAATAAAAATAAAAAGTTAAAGAACAATAGATGTTAGCAAAGTTGTGGAGAAATGGGAATGTTCATACCCTGCTAGTTGGATTGTAAACTAGTTCAACCTCTGTAGAAAACAGTATGGAGATTTCTCAAATAACTAAAAATAGAATTACCATTCAATCCAGCAATCCCACTACTAGGGACCTACCCAAAGGAAAATAAATCATTATATAAAAAAATACCTCTATTCATGTGTTCATTACAGCACTATTCACAATAGCAAAATCAGGGGACAAACTAAGTGTCCACCAATGATTGACTGGATAAAGAAAATGTGGTATGTATACACTGTGGAATACTTCACAGCCATAAAAAGAATAAAATCATGTCTTTTACAGCAACATGGATGGAACTGGGCACCTTCATCCTAAATGAACTAATTCAGAAACAAAGCCAAGCACTGCATGTTCTTACTTACATGTGGGAGCTAAATGGCCACAAAGATGGAAATAATAGACACTGGGGACACTAAAAAGGCAGAGAGTGTAGTTAGGGTTCAGAAATTACCTATTGGATATGATGCTCACTATCTGGGGAATGAGTAATCTCAAGCCCAATCCCCAGCTCTACACAATACATCTATGTAACAAACATGCATTTGTACCCCCTGAATCTAAAATAAAACTATATTTAAAAAGAAGATTTAGTATTTTCTAACCATGTTATTGAAACAATACAAACATCTAAGAAACATTCTTTAAAGTACTATATAGTGATTGTATTCCCATGGGGGGGAGGGTAAGAAATGGGAGGCACTAAGTCTTGTCATCTGCTTGACATTTTCTATGCTGATCTTCTCAGTCTTCTTGGCTGAAGTTGGTTCCATCTTTCTACATCTACTTGACATGGCTCTCCTAATATTAAAGGGCTGGTTCACTGATTGAATTTACTATAGACCTTTTACAGCTTTAAAAGGCATCTCTTAAGGTATGTGAGCTCCTACTGAGTCAATTCAGTGTGCTTCTTGAGTTCTTGTCTCCTGTTAGGGGGACAGTTATCACCCTGTCCTCTAGTGTTTATGAGAAATATTGCCCCTTAGTGGTATTGTTAGAATAGCACTTATAGCCCCCTTGCCCTTCCTGTATACCTCCCTACACAGGAGAGGAATGATTGAGCTCATTGATGGGATGTTGGGATTCTGCCGTCCATTGGTCCCTTTTTCTTGTTTAGGCAAAATTAGGTGACAGCACTGTTCCCAATGTCTGAGCCTTGCTCTCTTTTGACTAGCTGCCTTGACTGCAGTGAATGTTATTCTGCTTTTCTATGTAACACATTTTGCAGGAAGCAAGTTCTGTCCTGTATTGCGGCAAGGGGAGAGGAAGGACGCCTGAATTTATCAAGCTGCACTTCTTGTGCCTGAGTATATAAGTTCAATGACTCAAGGTAGGAGCAGGAATATCATAAAAATATACAGCCAAGCTTGAAGCTATGTTCTCCAATCCAGAGCATTTAGCAATAGCATTAACATTTTTATATTTTTAACTGATGTCTGTTTCATTTTCTCAGTTGGCTTAGAACTTAGAAGAGGAGAGAGGTATGATTTATTTACCCCTTCAATCCCAGTCTTTTCTAAGGTCTCTCTGGATCTGAGTCTCCCACAATGATAGAGTAATGACTGAAATGCCTCCCTTTCTATCTTTCAACGAAGTGCTATCCAGACCTGTCTCTTCTCTCTTTTCATGTCTCTTTAGCCTGGTCTCAAAGCTCACAACCTTTCTCATAAGGCAACTTCTCTCTTCCTCCAGATCAATCAAACTGTCATTCTTCATTTTTTATTTACTCTCCCACAGCAATTGTTCTGAAAGAGAGATCTAAGACCTTTTCTTTTTCCCTTTTTACGAGTCAATACCATTCTTCTTTGACTCTCTGATTAAATCTGATTTTTAGAGGCTAAAATTCCAAATGCTTACTTTCATTGAGTTTTTCTATATCTTAGTGGGAAAAAAGTCTTCTCATATAATATGGTTCTTTATAATATTTAGAATGCTCTTGGCTGAAAGCAATGCAAAATCCAACTTAACTGCATTAAATACATTTATTGGTTCACATAACTGGAAGTATAAAGGAAAGATAGTTTTCAAAATTAACATAAGCACCGCTTCTCAGCCTTTTGGTTAAGATCAAGTGCAAAATTAACATAAGCAGGGGCGCCCTCCACTTCATTCTGTCTCTTTTGACACTGCCTTCTCTTTGAATTAATTTTCACCTCAGCCTGCTTTCAGCAGGGTGGACCCTCATATTCATGTACTGCAATGTCTAGTGAAAGCATTGAGAGTCACTTCCTGGTATTTCCCCATAAGAACAAGGAAACGCTTTTCTAGAATGTTCTGTAACTTTAAACTTTTCTTCAGATAAAATTGGCAAATGGGTCTCATGTCTATTTCTGAACATCATGACAAGAAACCCTCCTGAGCCTGAGAAAGACCTTTCTTCTCTTGAGGCACAGGAGGTTAGTGGAAGGGTGGATAACTAAATGAGAGGAATTCTTCTTGGAGGGCAGGAAGAAGGAACTGGATGTAGGTAGACAACTAAAAATTCCTACCTCAGCCCCATTCCTCTAAAAAAAAGTTTATTGATAACATTTCCTATACTTCTGTGACTCAACCCATAGTCTGGATCTCTGAAATCCATGACAATGGCCAGGGGTTATATCCAGGGTCAAGTGGACACCAGTGGTGACTTGCTGCTTCTAAGAGGCTATGGACAAACCACATGGTCCAAGAGGTCCCAAGAGAACCTTCTTAGTGTTGGAGGTAGTTCAAAGTAAGATAAAGAAGAATATATTTGATGTTGCCCATTTAGAGTCACTTCTTTGTAGCAATAGTATTTTAAAAAAATCTTCATGCTGGTGATAAGCTAGTGATTAATCTAGAGATACTGATGGTATACAGTCCTGGCTGAGAGATGCAATTCATTTATCAACAAACACCAAAACTCAGTTTTAAAAAATGGCTTAATTTCCCAAGAAGACATTAACTTTTGAAACTTGTATACACTATAAATAAATAAGCCTATTTTTCTCTCTCTCTCTCTCTCTCTCTCTCTCTTACACACACACACACACACACACATACACACACACACACACACACACACATCTCAGAGTGTATGGGGAAATAAAAAGAGAGACTATTGACCCCTTGGGGCAAGCAGGTTGTCAGACTATGCTTGCATAGTACACTTGATCTCTACCTTGCCCTACAGAAAATAAGAAATCCTTCTCTTTTATGTTAGTCTGGGTTCTCTAAGCAGGAGACACCATAACAGGTTTAATTATGCAAGGATTTTATTAGGGAAAATGCCTGTACAGAAATGGTAGAACCATGGCAGACCAAGAGAACAATTAGGCTACTATGCGAGTCTAACCTGGAATAAAGTAGTGAAGAGAAGGTTGAGTGGGAATGTCCAAGACTGCTATACTATCTAAGAAAAGTTCAGCAAAGCTAACACTCCTTGAGCAGAAGTCAGCTGAAAAAAGTGTACTGTGTCTCCCAGGAACTGTCTGCCAGAACATCTCTGATGCATTACACTCTGTCTGCCTCCTTGCTGAGCCATGTGTGAGCTTGATAAAAAATAAAATTAATAATACCTATATTTATTTAAAATTTTGATTTTTAAAATCATAAATGCTTTGGGCTAATTCTGATTTGAAAATATTGTATCAACAATTACTTATGCTCATTGTTGAGTTTTTTGACACTTCTTAAATTTTATGCCCCTGTTCCAGGCCATAGTTGGTTCAGAGCAGCTGTGAGGAGCTGTGGGTTTAGTATAAACACTGTGTTAGATTTTAAGGCTCAGTGGCTGAGTCTCTGGGTCAATAATGCTCCCTACAGCCAATGTCAAGATTCATTCTCATGGCCACCACATCCTCTATTTGGGAGAAAAAAAATGAGAAGACTGGAAAAAAGACTGGGAGAATGGTGGCAGTAGCCAGCACTTCCCTAAGAATCAGGAAGGGTTGGTGGCACTTCTCTTTGGGTGGGCACAGGGTATTTTGAGAGACCTTTGAAAGTGCTCCAAAAAAGGAATGAAAAATTAGACTCATAGTATTTAATATAGATTTGATGTTTGAACTTGTAGTAAGTGACCTATCATAATAAGGTGAACAGATAAATAGAACCCTTAATTGAACATTATTCCTTCTTTGTAAGGTGATATTCTTCTTTGAGAATAGGCTAATCGACTAATCTCTATAAGCAACAGGATAATGCTGAAAATGTTTTACTCTGAGACTCTAAAATTGACGAAATAGCTCTAATTTTAGGTTGGGAGTAATAAGTGTTTTGGGAGTACAGCAAATTCAGTGTGTATGGGGCTTCAGATAAGAGAGCAGTGACTTCTTCCTGGGAATCAGAGGAGACAACACTTCCTTTGAGAAACCTCATCTGACCTTCTTCAACTACTTAAGTTTGTGAATTATTTATTGTTTCTGATTAAAATCTGTGCACCAGTGCTCAGAACAATGAGAGTGGCACATAAGACAATAATTGTTTACTGAATGAACATAGAACTGAATGAACATCTGAAATAGATTTTAAATGGTTGAAGATTCTGGGATGAAACTCCAGGCAGAGGCAGCATTATGTGTAAAGGCACTGTCATGCAAGAACATCTACCGGTGTGGAAAATAGTGAATAGTTCAGAGCAGAAGCCCAGAGAAGAGGAAGAAGTGGAGGTAGTTAATGCTGAAAAAGAAGCCTGGGCCTGTTTGTGAAGGGTTTAGAATGGCGAGGTTGAGGAGTTGGAACCTTTTCCTGGAGAGAATGGGGATGATAGATTCCTGCCAGATTCATTCCCAGTGGTTGCTCTTCATTGTTGACAATCTGTCTGGTCACATGTTTAACAGGCGACCGGGATGGCTTTGTGAATCTCTTTCTGTTGCTATAAAGGAATACCTGAGGCTGAGGAATTTACAAAGAAAAAGGATTTTATTGGGTTCACAGTTCTGATGGCTAGAAAAGTTTAAGATTAGGAATCTGAATCTGATGAGGGCCACAGGCTGCTTCTACTCATGGCAGAAGGTGAAGAGAAACTGATATGTATAGAGGTCACAAGGTGAGACGGGAAACAAGAGAAATAGGAGATGCCAGACTCTTTTTAACAACCAGGTCTCTCATGAGCTAACAGAGTGAGAACTCACTCACCCCTCCTCCTATGAAGGGCATTAATCTATTCATGAGGGATTTGCCTTCATGATATAAATACCTGCTATTAAGCCCCACCTCCAAAACTAGGGATCAAATTTCAACCTGAGATTTGGAGAGGTCAGACAAACCAAACTATAGCAGTGGCTGTAGAGAGAAGTCAAGTCAACTCTTTTCTACCTAACGCTACAGAAGAGACACACACTTGCTGCATTGTTCAATCCCATCTTGAAGTTTAGATCTCAGCTTCTTACACAGCCTGGTGTTCTCGATCTGTGGGAGTCTCTATTGGTTGAGCAATTTGCTGGATTTGAGCCATTCCTGGATTAGCTTTATAGAGCAGAACTGAACCAAGATCAGATGTCCTGTATCTGGGTAAGATGCCATGTTGCTGTGTTATATGTTCATAGTCAAGTGTACATCAAATGAGGGAAGTAAAGATGCACATATTTTTGACAGGTGTCAATACATATTCCTTTAGTTTTTTGAACTTGGAATCATTTAAAAAAACAATTATTTTCATCCTATTGGAGAAACTAAACATTGGAAGGAAGCCTGTAGAAAACTCTTTGGTCCATGTCAAGTCAGGATTGTTACCTGCTCCCTGCACTCTTATATTGCAGGTGTCCAAAATAAAGTCCTGAAACTGCTTCTTCTCTCTGTTTCTGCCTCTTATTAAATCATTTGTTCAGACACTTATTTCCAGTCTGGTAGCTCCACTTTCTGTAAGGTTAGTATCTGACACCCTCAGATTGATGATCTATGTGGATGGTGTGATCAGAGATAGGGTCTTGCTCTGTTGTCCAGGCTGGAGTACAGTGGAGAGATCATACCTCACCGTAACCTCAAACTCCTGGGTGCAATTGATCCTCCTGTCTCAGTCTCCTGAATAGCTGGAACTACAGCCACGTGCCACCAGGCCTAGCTTTTTTTTTTTTTTTTTTCATAGAGTATAGGTCTCCCTATATTGTCCAGGATAGTTTTGAATTGGCCTCAAGGAATCTTCCTGTCTTGGCCTCCCAAAATGCTGAGATTTCAGATGTGAGCCACTATACCTGGCCTTGCTCAGGTTTTAAAAAATTTGACTTCTCAACATACCATTTCTTTTCAGATCACTCCCATGGCTTTGTATACCACAGTCTGTGGGCAGGTGATATGTGACATCTCATATTTTCAGATGTCTTGGACATGATAAGTTAGTTTGGTCCTCAAGGCTCTCAGATTTTTTCATCTGGAAAAAGGTTTATACATACACACATACACACACACACACACACACACACACACACACACAAAGATTTTTAAAAAATAAAATGAAGAAACCAAGAAAGAACTTAGAGGTTATCCCCCCCAAAAAATGCATCCCTAATTTTCAAATTAAGAAAAGAATTTAAATCTTTTTCTTGGGTATGCTACCAAAGTAAATCAGGTGGTATAAACAGTCTTCTTGACAACATCATTGGCTTGTAGGGCAGTCATTTTTATCTTCTGAATCTGGCTAAGATGTGTTAGTGAATACTCTGTCAAGTAATGGACAACAGGGCATACGTTTGTTCTAGTCTTCCCAACATAGTAGAGTATAAATCTTACTGCTTCTCACTCATGCATATGAAAACTGAGGTTCAGGAAAGATTTGTAATTTGCCTCAGGTCATTCAGCTGATAAATGGTGGTTTTAGAACTCCACGACAAGTGTTTGACTTCTGTGTCTGGTTCTTTGATGTCCTCTGTGTTTTCTCCCACTGATTGGCAATGAGAGGCTTATTTCCAGGGAATTTGTTGCTATATATAAATTTTTTTTTTAGTTGGAGTCCCACTCCATCGCCCAGGTTGGAGGTCAGTGGCACCCTCACGGCCACCCCAGTGTTGACCTGCTGGGTTCCGGCAATCCTTCTACCTCGGTCTTCCAAGTAGCTGGAACTACAGGTTCATGCTGCCACTAGCTATCTTTTGGTCAGATACTTTTTTATTTTATTGTAGAAACAAGGTCTCGTCAAGTTGCCTGGGCTGTTCTCCAACCCATGGGCTCAGGCAATCCACTCACCTTGGCCTCCCAAAATGCTGGGATTACAGGTTGAGCCACCAAGTCTGGCCTACATATCAATTTATATACAACTATTGCTATGATTTAAATGTGCTCCCAAATTTGGGTGTTGAAAACTTAACCCCATGTAATAGTGTTGGGAAATGGGAACTCATAAGAGGTAAATGGATCATGAGGGCAGAGGCCTCATAAACATATTAACGTTGTTATTGTGAGAGTGGGTTAGTTATCATGAGAGTGGGTTGTTATAAAAGGAAGTCTCTTCCCTCCTTCACCCAGTGCTCTCTTCGTCTAGAGTGCTTGCTCATTTGTCCTTCCACCATGAGCAAGAAAGCCCTCACCAGATGCCAGCACCATGTTCTTATACTTCCCTGCCTCCAGAACTGTGATACATAAATTTATTTTCTTTATAAATTGTCTAGTCTGTGGTATTTTGTTATAGCAGCAGAAAATGAACTAAGACAGCTAGCTGTCTTTTGGTCAGATGAGTCACCAGAACTGTAGTCACAGATTCTTGTCTGAAGAGCCTAACCAAATAATACTGGAAGTGGTTTCTACTAGGACAGAGTAGTATTTGCTCTAACTTTATTGACCAGACCACTTAATCAAGATTTATAATTAATTCTAATGGCTGCTAATTCTTCTTTTTTTTTTTTTTTTGCAGCTGAATGATATGTTAAAAAAGGTTCAAAGTCTTCCCCAACTCTAAACGAATTAAAGAAAGAAATTTCCTACTTGATCATCTCTATTAAAACTCCACTGAAAAGGTAAGGCAAGAAACTAACCCTGGAGATCACGCAGAAAAAAAAAAATTATTTTTGTGTAACATAAACTGAATATATACAGGTTCTTGTGACAAGGGATGACAGATTCACTTTGAATTAAACATATATAACTTTTGGGTTTTTCAGAATGGAGTTCAGTTTTTTTATTTCTGAGTGTCACTCTTATGATCATTTAGGTACAGAGAGTGTCTTGGACTTCGTGAAACTGGTAAGTAGCCTTGTTTATATGAGCCGATCACTGTGTAATATCTTGTTCTATTAAAAACTATATGCTCTTAAATATTTATAATGGGAAAAGTAATATCCAGCATCTTACATGCATTATTAACGGTCTCTAAATACATCTTCTAAATCAATTACAGTGTGTATTGTACCCCTGCCATTGAAATTTACCTTCCCATTTCAGTTATTATATTTGAGGCCAAGAAATGATGGATCCCAAAGGAATATTGTGACCCAGATTCAGTTTTCATATGTTCAGTGCTTCCCGGGGTTTTCATATCCGTTCAGTTGCTGACTACTCATGTGTATTTATAGTCATATAAAATTAAAATTTCCCATTATTGAGATTTCAGTAACACATAAAAGAAAGATCACTTGAATGAGATTTGGACAACCTGAATTCTAGTCTTGGCTTTGCTGTTGAGTTGCTGCGTGCCTTAGGAATGTCCCTTCTGAGTTTTATTCTCCTCATTTGTGAATTGAGAACTTTGGAGTAGACAGCCTGTTTCCCTCAGAGAACGGTGAAGTTTGGACCACACATCTCTCAAACTGAAGGAAAGGCAGCTGCTATAAGGAACTAGGCTGAGTCTGGCTGATGCAACATGGTACTGTGACTGAACAATCCAGACTTTAGAAAATATACCATAGGCAAGTGTGTAATTTTCCTATTTAAGGAGTAGGACACAGTCAGATTACACCTTTGTGGCTAAAATTTGCTTTGTAGGAAATGGATCATCCCATTGTCAGTCATCCTGGATCAGAAAATGACATGGTTCCTAGAAGTAGGGGGAAAAAAGATTTCCTTATCTACCTGAAGTGAAGGAATTGGTCCTAAACTCACAGATGTGGAAATGCCTAGAAAGTGTATTTGGTAAGGGGAGAGCTGGCACCTGACAAGAAGTTTGGTGGGAGTTGGACTGGGGTTCTGATGTTTGGTTTGTGTTCATGAACCTAGGGGTGAGCACTTCTAGAAGTTGCCAAATTAATCTGTTTACATAGATCCTTGGTCTTCAATGTTGTCTTCTTGATTAAACTTGGATCTGAGTTCTGCTAGGGGGAGTTAGGGAGAGTAGTTCTTTCCTCACGCCCAGCCTGGGGTATCAGGAAAGCTAGTGCTGTAAGTAGACATTAACAGCTGCTAGGGAAGAAGTAGTGAGACTAACCCAGGGGCCTGTATGGAAGGTTGGAAGGAACTTGTTTCAAGGTCCATGAGAGACACTCTTCTGGAACACTATTAGACATATTGAATGTGGGCTGGTTTGTGTCCTGGGAAGGTTAGTGAGGTAAGATCAGCTTATATGCCATGCTGAAAATCTTGGATATAGGAATTGGGAGGCATTAATGTTTTTTGGAGTCTGTTGGTGATATATTATATTTATGTTTCATGGAAGAAACGTTGGGTGTCATGTGAGGATGTACTAGGGATGAGAGATGGCTGGTCCAGTGTCACTCTTTGCATGCTATGTCAGGCTTAATAAATGCCAAGAACTCAATCTGGGGCCCTGAGTGGTCCAACGTTTCTGTTCCCTCTTATTCCCTCTGTAGAGCAGATATCAATTAAATCATAACTTTAGGTTTCATTTGACATATTGGTAAGCATTACTATTTGAAGTCTTCCAAAAGATAAAGAGGGAAAACGCAGTTAAATATATATAAGTGTGTGTGCATCTGTGCATGCCCTAGTGCATGTGTGCATGCCCAAGTGTCTGCACACCCAAGTGTGTGTACACTGATTAGATTGTATAACAGGGAATTCCAAGTGCATGATGAAGAAAGCACCAGCCCAGGAGTCAGCACACCACTGCTCTTTGTCTAGCCCTGTGTTAATTAGCTGTTTAACTCTGGATAGATCACAATTTACTTGGTCTCTATTTCCTTTTCTATCAAATGGAAGTGGAGAGGGACTTAGATTCCTATGAACCTCATATCTATTAAAATTTAACAATTTTTAAAATAAGTAATCTTTTCCATCATATCTTAGATCTGATACACTCCTTGTTGATATCATGAATTGTTTAAATTGTGTGGCATACTATATATTTTTATATAGAAAAAATAAATAAGAGGAAAAAAGGGTAGAATATACTAAATTTGACCTTGGCAGTTTCATTTTTAAAAGTGTTTTCAAAATGGCACGAACAAGCAAAACATAATCTAAGCAAACAGCAAATAGACCTTTTACCATGGAAACCATGAGACAATAGACATTGTACTGTGGAAATGAGTGAAACTGACAGCATGAACACGTAGCACACTGTGGGAAAATTTCTGCCTTGCAGAGGATTGGAAAAATACAATCTTTTGGTGTCTGCACATCAATAAGGAATGAAGGTCTGAATTCAGAAATATGATGATATTACATTCACTTATATTAAAGCAAGACAAATTTTGATAAATGCCAGAGCAGGAATTTTCAACAGCAGCACTATTGACATTTTGGACCAAATAATTCTTTGTTGAGAGAGGCTGCCCTGTGCTTTGTAGCATGTTTAGTAGCGTCTGTGGCCAAGCACTAGATGCCAATAACATCATGCCCCCTTCTCCTCTCAGTTGTGGAAATCAAAAATATCTCCAAACTCTTGAATGTCTCCTAGGGGATGAAATTGCCCCCAGTTGAGAACTACTGTGCTGGAGTGTGAACATTTTTAAAAAGTGTAAGTAGGCATAGGCTTTAGAGCCAGACAGACCTGGCTCTGATTCGTGGCTCTGCTGTTTACTAGCAGTTTGACTTCAGAAAAGCAGCCTGTTCCACGTAAGTCTGGGTGTCTTCATTTGTAAAAAGATAATGCTGACAACCACACAGTGTAGTGTAGGATCAGATTAAAGAAGGTAATCAATGTAAAGTGCCTGGAATACAGGTGCCCGGCTGGGAGCGCCATGCTAACTATTAATAGGAAAAAGGAGCATGCAAGCCCCACACTAGTTCAGAAAAGGCACAAATCATGAAAAGTTGTTGGCTTTATATATGGTTCAGGGAGCCAACATTATGACACATCAATGCCCATTGCATCTTTAATCACTTTAATCATGGAGTAAAGAAAGAGCAGAGGTAATATTTACTGAGTACCTACTAGGCATTAGACACTGCTAGCCCTTTTAAATATCGCCTCTTTTAGCCCTTATGATGTTTTTGGATGCAATAACTGAGGTCAGAGGGATGAGGCATCCCATCCAGTGTCATATAGTAAGGTCAAATATGCCCAGTTATAATGCCGATGAGTTCATTTTCCCCAGAGATGAGATTGGCAGCCAGAACTACCAGAATCAAAATTACTACATTTGAATCAGAAGAGAATTAACATGAATTTGAAAGGCAATGACTTTGCCAGCAACAAACCCTGCTTGGATATAAATAATTATAGCAAAGTGAGTTTATTTTAAGACACTGAATTACAGGGACCATAACAACTGTCCAGAGAGGTGTGTGACTCAGTTTTCAGAATACAGAGCATGTTTTCTAACATGTACCCTCTGCATGAGAAAAGCTAATGCCATGCATTTAATTTAATCTAATATTCAATTAAAATATGCAGTTAATGAGATTCTTCTTTGTCAACTTTCTTCTGCAAAATCTGTGCCTAAGAGAAATATTCCTTCTAGTTCTCCCTGGCCCCAATCTTTCACGCTGGTAGAGGGGAAAACTCTGATTCATGGGTCAGAGAATTGGGTTGTATTGCTTTTGAAATATTGGTGCATGGTAGGAATGGTTTCCAATTACAGTGGACTGAGTGCACAATACCCGCACTGTTCTATTTAAATAACTGCTGAATCGCCAGGGCTGCTTTCCTGTTTCTAGCTCCCTGAACAAGTAAATAATGGAAAGAGAGAAAAAAAATCAGCATTTGTAATAAATAACCATACAACCTGGTAGTGGGACTTCATTCCCTGGTCATATTTTCTCCCCCATCCTAACTTTTTCCTAATATTAACTCTGAAAATAAAAGTGGTCTTTTGTCTATAAGATTTGGCATCCAAACTTAACTTTTGGCAACACATTTAAGAATGTTTGCCACAGCATGTAGCACTGGGAATAACACCAACTTTAGAGCCAGACAGACTTAGGGTTGAATTCCAGCTGTACTGTCAGTTAGTGTTGTGGATGTAACTCATTCTCATTTTTTGGAATTTGAATTTCAGAGGGTTTGGAATCAGACCAGCATGGTCAGGGAACATCTTCTCTGTGAGCATCTGGAAAATGGGTAAGGTACCTGGTAGCTTGCAGGATGAGAATTAAAGTTTATGGAGCACAGTGCCTGATGTATAGCAGGCATTTAGTAAAAAGATAACTAGTATTTGCTAAAATAAATTTGTTCAATTTATGTAATAAAAGGCACAGAACTGATAAAATACAAGTTATATTGACAGCAGATATACATAAAGCTTTTTAAAAGCAGAAGAATTCTTTGTGGACTAGAGGTTGACATTGTTTTAGGAATGACATACTGAGTTTGTGAGCTGTATTATAAAACATGGGTGGTGGGGCTTGTTGGCACCTATAATCCAACTACCTGGGGAAGAGACAGGAGATTGTGTGTGTGTGTGTGTGTGTGTGTGTGTGTGTGTGTGGCAGAGAGAGAGAAAGAGAGAGAGAGAGAGAGAGAGAGAGAGAGATAGAGAGAGAGAGAGAGAGAGAAAGGGAGGGAGGGAAGGAGGGAAGGGGGGGGAGTGAGAGACAGAGAGAGAGAGAGAGAGAGAGACAAGAACAGAGCACAGGAGAATGGGCTTGCTGCCTGCCCCTGAGTCATCAAGGGAAAAATGCTTTTTGGATGACACCTCCTCTGACTGACAGGCCCAGGAAGTCAGAGACAGGGGTGTTCTGTAGGCAGTAGGTAAGTTTTAATTAAAGAACCTCAGAAACCCAGTAGACAACTGAATTTCAAAGGAGTCTTTGGTCCAGGCCCAGCTGGTGCTTGAATCCTTGCTACTACTACACGTTGCCAGTAAGATGTCTCCCAGGATCTACCTGGAATCTCAGTGGTATGAGTTCACTAGTTCCAGAAGTGACTGGCTGTAAACAAAGAAGAAGTGAATTTCTAGGTAGAGTTTGATCTTGTCTGTCAGTTGCTCAATCCTGGGTTCTAGTTCTAACATCTGAGGTCACAATATGTCAATCTGTTTTCCCCTTCATGTGAAGTTTTCTTATTCTTGAAGGCATCTGTCATTTCTCCTGGATCTCAGCTTACCCAATTTTCCATGATAGCTTGTCAGAAACAGCACAAGAAGTAAAGCCTGTACTTGGAGATACAGTGAAGAGTGAGAAAAGCTGTAGTTTTGAGTGACATTGGATGCCACTGGAAGTGGGGGATCTTTGTATTCTGATATTCATGCTTACACAGGAGGTGTGTTCTTGTTGCAGAAAATGCCTGGGCTATGGAGCTGTGTGACCTTGTGCTCATCACTTGATCTATGTGTCACTTCATGTAAGATGAGGATAGTAATATTTTTTAAATGGTGAGGTTCAAATTAAAAAATATGTGTGGAAACACTGTAAATTGTGAACCACTGAACACATTATAGGGTACATAAAGACAATGGCTTCAAATGTTTCATAACTGGGTTTTTTGTTGTTGTTGTTTTTCATCAGTCCTAGAGAAACTTCACAGAAGTGTTGCTAGTTTGAGCACAGAAGTGCTCCTGAAACTTTTGCATTTGCTATAAAACATTTGTGCAAGGTGCCATTCTGGGTACTTGTCAGAAACCTGTTGACACACAACACAGACCTATACAGAAAGATGGCTTAATCACTCCCTTGCCAAACGTGGTGTGAAATCATCTAAGCTTGAATTTATGTCAATCTCCTTCCTTAATGGTGAAAAAAACAGATTTGCCCTTTGAAACAAAAAAGGGTGTTCTTGTCCTTGGTGTTAGCTTATTTTGTTAAATATTGTTGCTAAGTCAAGTGTGACAGTTTTTCTGTTGATCCGAAGGTTGGCTGTACCCAAGTAGCAGGCTTGTTACTATTTTGTTCACCCTGACTGCTGAAGGTAGAACATTCTAAACTCACACTCATGCTCAGGTCTTATGCTGAAGGGCTGGGATACAAAGGAGCACATCCAGAAGTTCCCATATTGATGAGAGAGTCAGGCATAGTGCTAACAGACAGTGCTAAAAGACAGTTTACAAGGTGCTCTGGGAAAGGAGTGACAACTTCCATAGCCAGTACAGGCAGAGTTTCCTTTCTCTCCTCTGGACCCCGCCGTGATAACTGGTATGTGCTTCCATCTTCCATGGTGGCATTTGTCAAGTGGCATTTAATGCGTTAACCACACCCTCTTGTCTCGCATCAGACTGAACACTCTCAAAAACTGGGATGGCTGATCAATTTTTATATTCCCATTAACAGGCATGGTTCCTGATCCAACAGATAGCCAACGGATATGTAGTATGGCTGAATGCTGAATTAATGAATGAGGTGACAGTTGAGCTTGAGTAAATATTTCTTGAAGGAAGTACTTGAATCTACTTCTTGGAGAAATAGAATTTCTATGAGTGAAAAAAGGATGACAACATTCTGGTTTTGAGCAGAGGCTAAGAAGTGGGAGAGTCTAGCTTCTGTGGGAAAAGACAGATGGCCCAGGGAGGCTGGATCGGACTAGTATGGAGGTGGCATGAGGTCTAAAATATTTTCAAAGAATTTTGCCATAGTAATAGGTTTTGGCCTTATCTTTTCAGCACTGAGACGCTAGTGAAAAATTTCAAGCACAAAATTATCAGTTAGGAGATTGTTATACAGAAGATATCGTAGGAGAAGAGGGTTTGGCACTGGGGGACCGCCTGGGAGGCTAATGCTGCAATCCTGGTGAGGGGCAATGAACGCCAAGAGTAGGGTCAGGAAGCAGAGGGAGAGAGCCCAATTCACCACCGAATTCATCATGATTATTGTTCGTTGAGTGCCTATCATGTGACATGAGACATCATTCAAAATTCATTATCATCATCAAAACCTTGGAAAGTATACATTATATGATGCCCACTTTTAAGATATGTTTGCTGAAACTCAGAAAGATTAACTAAATTTCTAAAGTTCATGATACAAATAAGTGGCCAAGCCGGAATCTGAATACAGGTTTGCCTGGCACTGAAGGTCATGGCACTGCGTGGTAACTGAGAAGGCATCTGAACTATATTCATTGGCAATTCACTGCCCTCTTTAACTTCAAAGTTAGAGAATGTGGTGCTGAGTCACTATCTGTGTGACTCTAGGAAGGCCCCGCCCAAACTTCATACTCTTTTTAACCCTGTCTCCCCTAAACACACATCCCTGCCTCCCACATACACGCCTACATACTTCACGGCTGTGGTGCCACTGGAGGGATTTTTCTCTGAAAGTTGCTGTCTTCTTCTGTCTCATCTTTATGCAATATGTATATTTTAGTCAGACATCGACTAGACAGAAAATGTTAAAAATCACTTACACACTTTATTTGTAGCCAAGAAAATGAGGCCTAGAGTAGAAAGTGTCCTGTCAGAGTGCCCTGAGAGTTAGGGCAGGGTGGCCCACAATCGAGATCTCCTAATTTATTTAATTTTAACTGCCTCTACATATCAAATAATTCTGGAGAAAGTGTAGTTTCACTTGAAAGCTGCTGCAAGAGTTTTTAACATATGGCAGGTATTTTTAATTGTAGAAATTAAGAGCACTATCCTTAGATAGGGAAATTCACTTTGGGAAAGTGATTTCTATGTTGACAAAATATCTAACTCCACCCATCTGTTGCTACATTTATTTACCAAACACCCATGCCTGGGTTTCCCTAGATTCTCTTCTTCAGAGGCATGTACGATGTCAGAACAATCCTGTTTCAGCAGGTCTCAGTCCTTGCATGCAGACTAAACAAACAATTGAATGAGTGGTTCTTGAATATCTCTCTGTGGGGGCTTAAAATCTCTCTGTGAGGACCATGGAGGCTGCATAATTCATCTAGGCACCACTGCTGTCCTCCAGAATCAGGTTGTGTGCATCATGCACCTACTATAGGCCAGATATTGCAATGATGGAAATTCTCATATTGTTATCTAATTTAACTTGAAAGTGACCCTGTGGGATAGAGATTAATCCCCCTATTTGCAGATGAGCACATGGTGTTCAGAGAAGCTAAGAGATATGCCCAAAGTAAAAAATCTAGCATCTGGTACTTTTTAACACTTTGAAACAGGGTGAACATAAGGTCAAAAGCATTAAGATGGAACAGAAAGTGTAAGGAAGAGTAGGCAGGGGGTAAATTCAACTTCTTGGAAATAGGATGTAAGAATGCTTCTTAATGCTGTGGCTTCCTCCAAATCACTGAGAGTATTGTTTCTATTACGAAGCAATATCTGATAAAGTTTGCGAGAGAGGATGTTGTCCTCTGTGTGGTAGAGGGGATATGAGGAGGAAAAGACAGGCAGCCTCACTGGGGGCACTGACTCAATGAATTTGACATCAATTTGGGTTCTAATACCTAGCCTTTAGGGATCAGAACCTGTACTTTATCTGTATATCCACAGATAGGTAACACTTGTGGCCAAACACTCATATATTTACTGAAAGACTAATATACAAAACAGATGCCAGTTTTAAGCAGACAACGAGAGATGTCTTTTTCCAAGTAAAATGATGGTTGTGTCCTCAATCCAGAATACTCCTTCACCTCAATATCAAGGTAATCTGGTAAATGTAGTTGGAAAAAAAAGAGAGTGCTCAGCGAGCTTGTAATTAATGCAAAAGAAGATGAGATGTGCAGATCAAGGGTTGTAAAATTATGGTCCTCAGGCTAAATCTGACTTGCTACCTGTTTTTGTAAATAAAATTTTATTGAAACACAGTCATACTCATTTATTTACATGTCTCTCACTGCTTTCATCTTACAGCAGCAGAAGTGAATATTTGCAGAGGGATATTTTGGCTTACAAAGCCTAAGATATTTACTACCTTGCCCTTTACAGAAAGAGCTAGCCAACCCCTGATATACTCTATATTAAACTTGATGCATCTTATTTCTTGTTTCTATGTTCCATAATTCCATTTCTTCAGGTCTTCCAATTCTGTTCCTTTTCCATTCATTCTCAATGTTTTATTTAAGAATCTCAGAGAATTGCAAATGACTAAACTCCAAATCAAATAAACTTGAACAAAAAAGGAGGGAGGATAATTGGCCACTATAGCATGTCCAAGGCTGAGTTGGTTTTATGGACATTTGGGATTGCAGGTCTGGAAGCAAAAAGGTTATTTTTATTTTCTGGACCTCTGTTTTTTCTGTGTCACTTTTATTTTCATCTACTGAAGTGAGGTTGCTTCTCATTTGGAGAAATGCCCCCTGGCTGCTATAGATCTTGAAAGTTAAAGGAATTTCTTTCCCCTGGCTCAAGGTTGATATTTTAGAGAAGCCTTCTGTATGGTCCAGCTTTAGTCATGTGCCCATTCCTAGGACAAATCACTGTGGCCAAGGGTGGAAGACAGTGAGGCACCATGGTGGGTCCAGTTTGCCTTCTGTGAATGTGATCTGATAGCAGAAGGAACACAGGAACTTAGGGCTGGGTAGCTATACTACACTGAGTATAGTTCACAGCATCTTTCCTCTATCACCAGCCCAATATTCTGACTTCAACCCACAGTACATCTCTTCAGACCTATCGCAGATAGTTTCCTAATCTGGCCAATTTCTAGTCATTGTTGGTACTGCTGAGAAAGGATCTTTTGAAAAGCAGCTTGATCGTATCCCTTAAACTTAAACTTAATCTTAAAAAGTTTCAATTTTATCCATACCCACCTGTTCCTCCATGGTTTAACAACCAGTAGGAAAACCTCATGACAAGATCCTGATTATCTCTTCAAATTCATCTTTTATCACTTCCTCACATGCACCCTTCACTTCAAACATATAGATCCAGTCAAAGGGTTTTATTTCTTATATTGCTTCGGTGACACACACACTGCTCTCTGTGCTCAGATTATTCTGCCCCTAGTTTCCTTCTTAAACCTTTAGAATGTCCTGATGGGACTGATGTCCCTCTACTAGCCTCCCACAGCCCTCTGAGCTTCCCTCTGTCAGTGTACTTATCACACTACACCATAATGGTCTGTTGGCTGCTGTCTTTATTTTCTGTAAGCTTCAGGAAAGCATCCCCATGCCTCATTTATCTCTGCATACTCAGACACAGCACCAGGCCTGCTGCAACTATTATTTGCTGGAGGAAGCATTTTGGCACCCACCTCCTCCCCAAGGAACAGTCCTTAGTTCCTACCCCCACCAGAGTTATAGCAGTCTTTTTTTCTCAATTTCCTTTTCTGTGCTCACCATTCACTTAAAATGGCATATTCTTTTTCTGGATGTGCCAACATCCTTGAATAAGGTCTGGTCCAGTAGCAGCTCTACAGGACCTGGTATTTCCTATATCTCCTATTTCTTAGAGTCAAACGTATCTCATCTTCATTCCCAAGTACCCTCCACATTCCCAACTCAAGTAGAAAAATCTATGATGGTTTTGTTTGAGAAAATGTAAAAAGCCATGTAATTTAATACATATACACACATGTAAGTGTGCATATATGTGTGCCCACATTGCATAATATATAGATTCTGTACTCCTCAAATTGGATATTTCCAGGCTAATTTTTGCAGCAGAATGAAAGACCTAACAGAGTTAGAAACTGGGAACCCTGATTACTGAGCTGTACCCTGTGGTTGCTTAAACTTTGCAAGTTCCAAGATTCTAAGCGAGTATGATTTGGAATCAATGGTCTATGATTTGAGTCTTGGGCCTCCTCTTTCTGAGTAAATCACAGGCAAATTTTACTTAACATTAGTGAGCCTTTATTTCTTCATTTATATAATAGTCACCTTTCACAGGTTAGTAATCAAAATTAAAAGAGAATGTGTAGGAAAGTGACTTATAAATGGTGAAATTCAATAAAAATATCAGTAATTACAAAAATAGAAACTGAAGAATTTAGACATGGATATTGAATAGGTGACCTCCATTGGAAAAATGTTTAAATATGCTCTGCCACAATTTGATATTTCCCCAACAAAGTATGGTACAGATCATCATAGGTAACTTAATTACCTGGTGGAACGACAGCTTTAGCAGAGCTTAACAACTGCCGACTGAGGACTCTGGCAGGTTTACATAGAAACCAAGTAGGAGCTAACAGATGTGCCAGGCACTTCCTGGGTCCCATCACTAGGGAGGTGCAGCTGCTGCTCTGCCTTTATCTTGAATAGTTTGGCTTTGAATTGTGACTGTGCTTTTGTAAAAATCTTGCTACTGAAGCTTTACTATCTTTTCTTTTCCTAAGGACGACCATTTTCCCTTGACAACTCCATGCTGACAAACAGTAACAGGGATACTCAGCTGCTGATTATAGGTGCTGAATGAATGGCAGGGGAAGAGGCACAGGATTCAGAGGTGTGTGCACACCTGAGAAGAGTGAGATGACAGGCCCTAGCAATGAAGGCAGCAGTTGTCAATGAAGGGGCACAATGAGTTGTGTGGTTTTGTCAGTGATGATGGGATATTTACTGATTGCTCCTAAGCTTTCCTTTCCCCCGACTTAGAAGAAAACCAATTTAAGCACCGTCTGGAAGAAGACAACAGCAGGGAGGTGGCAGATGAGGAAATAAAACTTACCAGATGTTTCTGGGTCTCGACATTTACTCTACTGCCTTGATCAAATCAGTATTTATAAATAACTCCTATTTTTATTTCAGCTTTATACACCACTTCCAAATCAACCTTCCACAGGTATTCGGAGCTATTTTGCAAAGTATTCTGGAAAAGTGTGTATTCTACTCCCTGAAAATTAGAGGTTTTTCAAGTGACTATGAGTTTGCATTTTGAGCTCCAAAAAAGCACTAAGCAGTAGATGAAACATACACATATGCTCTGTGCCCTGTAAATGCTTAAAAATGCATTAGTTAGTCTAAGTTTTTCTTTTGTATTTTCCAAGACTTGTCAATCACAAATGAATAGATCCTATTTATAGGGAAAGAACAGATTTAAAATGACAAAAGTAGAACATTTCACAGAATCTTGGGAAGGATTGTCACTTAAAAACAGCAACAACAATAACAACAACAACAACAAAAATTCAAGTGAATTGTCTTGGATGTCTGTCAGATTTGGAGATGCACTGCTCTCTCTGAGCCTGTGCATCCCAGATGGAGTGGTTTCTGTAGAGAAACAATCGTAGTTATATCCAGGGGAGCTTTCTTGGCAAGAAAATCATGATTGAACTGATGCTATTGTGACATCATGTAGGAGTTTATCATTGCAATTCGTTATGAAACAGTTGGACTGAATCCCAAGGATGGATATTTTAGTGCTCTGTTGAGAAATTGGAAAGAAGGGTATTGGCAAAGACGGATATGATGGCAGAGTAAGATTGGCCATGAGGAGGTCTCACTACTTGGTACTGGTACTTTGGTGAAACCACAGAAGTCCCAGGTCTGGCTCTTGGTCCTATAGGTCTGGGAACTCAGCCTAACCAATGTCTCAGAGGTGATCATATTTGGGAAGACCAATTCCTACAGAGTGATCTCAGCAATGTAACCTAGGAACAATGTTGTATATTGAACAAAAGAAATAGAATTGTGAGTTAGACCAACTCTTCTTTTTAGTCTAGACACTATACTCTCTGCAGACAAACCATACAGGAATCAAGGTTGCTGGAAATCAGGTAAGGACAGGTAGTTTTATAAACTGTGGTGTGTGGTCTGGTACATCTACCTTCACCATCATGCTTGCTGTCAAGGTGACAAATGCTTTTAAGAGTTTGATGGACCACCTTTAGCCTATGGGACCCTTGAATTTCTGCTCCAATGTCTCCCTCACCAGTTATTTCTTTCCCTGTTTTTCATTGTTTATTTTTTCCCAATATAAGCTCTGTATCTTTCTTTAATTGTGATACTGCCCATTACATTAAAATTGGGACCAAGCCAATTATTTGGCCTCTCCACAAAATGATATTCTTCAAATATTTGCTTAACATTTCTTGACAGGAGACGTTGAGCTCTGCCTGAGCATGGGGAGATGGGAGGGGGTGATAAGGCATAAAAGTAGGAGTCCCTTGGCTATGTCAAGCCTCTGTTATTCCAAGGGTTTCCTCTGTGGCCCAACTTTGTGTTTCCCTCTCAGCAAAATAATGCTCAGCCGGAAATTGGGTCTACCTTCCTAAGAAGACCATCTATTGTTATTACTTGAGCTTGTCTTAATTAGTATTTCCTCCACCCACATAGTACTTCATGGAATAGATGAATGTAGATTAATTTCATATTTGAGTACACTTACACACAAACATACATTTTTTATTCAGGGATGTTTCAGAACTCTGCTTGAATTAATACTGTTGGCAGCTACCTGCTGACTTTCTTCTTAATCAAGCTAAATTCAGAGAAAAATCTTTGCCTGACCTAGGAATTCTTTGCTCTGTTTAAAATTTAAAGTAAACAGACTGCATATCTCTAAGGCCCATCCTTTCATTTTATTTTTATTTTTTTAAATTTGTTTTTAATTTACATGTAATAGTTGTATGTATTTATAGAGTACAGTATGATATTTTGCTACATGTATACATTGTGTAAAAATCAAATCATGGTATTGATTATATCTATCACCTTGTACAATTATCATGTCTTTGTGGTGAGAACATTAAAAATCCTCATTTCTAGCCATATTGAAATATACAATACAATATTGTTAACCATAGTCACCTTACTATGCAATAGAACACAGATTTATTCCTCCTTTTTAACTGTAAGTTTGTGCCCATTGACCAATCTTTCCTTGTCTCTCCACCCTTCTGTTCTTCCCAGTCTCTAGTAACCACTATTTAATTCTCTACTTCCATGAGATCACCTTCTTTAGATTCCAAATATGAGTGAGTAATGCCATATTTGTCTTTCTGTGCCTGCATTATTTCACTTAACATAATGCCCTCCGGATTCATCCATGTTGTCACAAATCACAAATTTCCATTTTTTTTAATGGATTAGTAGTTTTTATTGTGTATATATCCTACTTTTTAATCAATTAATGAACATTTAGGTGATTCCATATCTTGACTGTTGTGAATAGTGCCACAATAAACATGGGAGGGCAGATATCTTTTCAACATACTGCTTTTATTTTTTTGGTATATATATCCAGTAGTTGAACTCTTGCCTCGTATGGTAGTTATAGTTTTAATTTTTTGAAGAACCTTCATAGCATTTTCCATAATGTCTGTATTAATTTACATTCCCATCAACATACCATATATACAATTTACCATATGCAAAAAATCAACTCAAAATGGATTAGAGACTTAAATGCAAGATCCAAAATGATAAAACAACTAGAAATAAACATGGGGGAGTTCTTTATGACATTGGTCTGGGCAAGACATTTTTGGATATGACTCCAAAAGTACAGGCAAAAAATAAAAATAGGTAAATGGAATTACATCCAACTAAGAAGTTTCTGCACAGCAAAGGAAACAATCAACAGAGTGAAAAGACAACTGACAGAATGGGAGAAAATATCTGTAAACTATACATCTTAAGGGGTTAATATAGAGACTATGTAAGGAATTTAACTCAATAGCAAGCAAACAAAAATCACACAAAAAATCAAATTTAAAAATAAAAGACAAACCCAATCATTCTTTTAAAATTCAGTTTGACACCACGTCAATTGCTGACGAGGGTGTTGAGAAAGGGAACACTTCTACACTGTTGGTGGGAGTGCAGGCTAGTTCAAACTCTATGGAAATCAGTGAGGTGATTCCTAAAAGAACTGAAAATTGACCTTCCATATGATCCAGCAATACTTCTCCTAGGAATACACCCAGGGGAACATAAATTGTTCTAATGAAAAGACACCTGCACATGCATATTTATAACTGCACTATTCACAATAGCAAAAACCAACACTACTGCCCATTAAAAGTAGACTGGATTTAAAAATATGTGGTATGTATACACAAAGAAGTATTATGTAGCCATAAAAAAGAACAAAATCAGGCAACCTCTTTGGGTCCCCTCCCATTGTGGGAGCTTTTCTGTCCTCTCAATAAATCCTGCTTACTCACGTAAGAAAAAAAAAGAACAAAATCATGGATTTTGCAGCAAATTGGATGGAGTTGGAGACCATTATATTTAGTGATCTATCACAGAAGCAAAGAATTGAATACTGAATATTCTCACTCATAAGTGAGACTTGAACATTAATCACATAAGCACAAAGGAGGGATCAGCAGTCACTGGACACTGCCAGGGGAGGGAGGGAGGGGCCACGTAACAATACAAAGAGTAAGGTCCTAAACCAGGGGATGTGAAGGCCAGTTGGAGGCCCAAACTTTACCTGCATGCAGCTTACTTGTGCAGCTAATCCTGAGTTGTACCTCACATGTTTACAGTACAATTTGTAAAAATGAAAAAATAATTTAAAAATAGAAAAAATAGGCAAAAGACCTGAATAGACATTTCTCAAAAGAAGACATATAAATGGGCATATGAAAAAATGCTCAACTTCACTAATCATCAGGGAAATGCAAAAACAAAAACAAAAAACAACCACAATGAGATACCGTCTTATCCCAATTAGAATGTCTATTATCAAAAGACAAAAAAAACAAAAACAAAAAAACAACTGTTGGTGCAGATGTGGAGAAAGGGGAACTCATGTATTTTATTTTTAAATCATTCCATCACTCACTTATTCACCTATTCAGCGAATATTAATTGATCACCTTCTAGGTTGTGCATTGCACTAGTTAACAAATATATAAAGATGAGTTAGACACAATCCCTTCCCTCAAGATTCGTGTCTTTCGGGGGAGTCGGGCATGTAAACAGATCATTGTGGGACTCGGTGTGGTGAGTACAGCATTGGTGAAATGCCCTGGGAACTTGAGGATGCAGAGCAAGGCAATGAACCCCAGACCCAGAGGGGGAGCTTCAGAATGGTTTCTTTTAGGAGGGGCTGCTTGAGAATTAGTGAGCTGAAGAGGAGCTGGAGAGGGCATGTTAGGCAGAATAGACACATGATATAATGCATTCTGAGTTGACTCCATGGTTTAATTCCAGAGGCAACATGAGTTCTCTTTTTCTCTTTTCTACCCTGGGGCTTTTCCTTTATTTCATTCTTGTCTAAGTACTTCCTACATGAGAGAGTGAGAACAACACTGGTTGGTAGAATCCCTGGACACAATAACAACTACTGGTAGACATTCAGCACTTTGTTGTTTATTAACCAACACTTAATTATTAAACACATTATTTCACTTGATTTTCAAAATATGTCTTAAGGCAGTGGCCCTTAATGGAAGTGATTTTGCTCACAGACAATATGTAGAGACATTTTAGATTGCCATGTTGAGGATCTGAAAGTTGTTAATGGTATCAATTGTGTAGGGAGATACTTCTAAACATCCTACAGTGTACTGGATATCCGTCCCCCCGCAATTATTATCCATTCCAAAATGTTAGTAGCACCAAGGCTGAGAAACCTTATAGGGTTATCTCCATATTTAAAAAAGAAAATTGAGTTTCTAGGTCTAACTGTGTCTAAATTAACTGAGTGATCTTTGAAAAACCATTTAATCATAAGCTCTAATTCCTCTCCCTACTCATAAAATGAATATTTTTCTGAGATTAAATAATCTATAAATTCTTTTCCAAATGAGCCCATGGATTCACATATTCTATTCTTAAACTGAGATCAGCAAACAAAATTTTCTTGCTGCAAAAGTTACTGTTGTAATGCATTAATTTTAATGTGGTGCTTTATTTGTATAATAAATAAAGGAGTCACTTATCTAGATCTTGAAGGCGCCTTAAATGTGTGTGCCTGGGGCCCTGCTGACCTGCCTAGCAGCAGAAGCTATGAGTTCTTGGTTATCTTTACTCAGCACTATATGTACATTTGAGTAGAAGGACAGAATAATTTACATAATCATAATGTGATCCAGAACTTGGTGAAATTATGGAAGATTATCTGTGTCCCCTGCCACTCCATTCCCTACTCCAAATTCCCCATCACCTGAGCACCTGCTCTCAGAGATAGGTGATGACTATGCCATAATATTTTGGTAAGGTGTGGAGAATAGCTCCTCTAAAGGGTAGGCCAATTGCTAAAGTACAGTGAAAATAACGGTAACCTCAACTTATTGAGCTAACTCTTGTAGGTCTTCTATATGGCAACACCCTGGAAGATGAGCATTATTTTTTAATGTGACAGATGAGGAAACAGAGACTTTAGAGAGGTTAAATAATTTGCTTTGATATTTTTAAAGGGAAGAACAAAAACTTGACAGATGATATGAATGTTAAACCGGAAACTATTACATTCATGGTCTTGATGAGATGGAGGCCAGTATTGTTGAGTAGACTTTGTAAGACATTTCATCCATGACTTTGCCAGAAGTGGTGAGGCAGCGTAGCATGATGGAAACAAAAAAACAAAAACAAAAACAAAACAAAACATGGTCTTTATAAGCCTAAATTTTCTCATTTATAAAACTGAGGTAATAATTCTTGCTTTACAAGTTGAATGCAACAATATATGTTGAATGCAAATCATAGTGACTAAAACACAGTAGGTATTTTTTCATCGGTGCATATATGATCTCTAATATTTTTGAAACTGGAAAGAGGCAAGTAAATTAGAAGAGTTTGGAATTATGGCACATAAGGTTGCTCAGCATTGGCCTATTATATCTGTGAACCAGATGGTTCACATTTAAACCGTTAGCATGGCTTGTCATTTCTGCAACGCATAGGTCTTGGCCCATGAAAGTGGTTTGGCAAATTCATACCCAACTGAATTCATAAATTGAATCATTTCTTACCACATCATCTGCCTACTATTCAACTCCCTTTGTTTTCAATATAAGTTTATTCTTAAAGGAAATGTCTCATATTTAGATTTGATAAAAATAAATCTAGTTCTTTCTCTATATTAGGTACTATGTAAGGCACTGTCATTCATTATTTGGGTTCCCATGGAGACGCTGCCAGTGGGACTGCACAATTGAGGACTCTTATTAAACCCCAACAGTTTAATACCCCCTTTGAGAAAGAACCTGACATCAGCCTTTCTCTTATATTGTTGCCACAGGAAAAGTAAGAGCCAGTGGAAAGGGAAGATATAGATCTGGAAATATTTCCCAGTCCACTAAAAAGCTTTGCTTTCTGGTCAACACACAGAGTTAAAGAAAGTTACAGCCACTGCAGTGAGTACTTTCAGTGACAAAGGCAAGGCTTTTTTTCTGTGCTAGATAATAGATACAATGAATCAAAGTGGCTAGAATTACATTGTGCATATATTCCAGTCATGTGTTTTCATTTTGCTTGAGAGAAGTTGTATTGGGTTTAATTGTGTCCCCCCAAATTTAGGTTCACCCAGAACCTCAGAATGTGACTTTATTCAGAAACAGAATATCTGCAGATAAAATTTAAGTAAAGATAAGGTTGTACTAGTAGGGCAGGCTCTAAGTCCACTATCCCCTTAAAAGAAAGGGGGAAGACACAAGGAACAGAAGAGACACACATGTGACAGTGGAGGTCCACATTGGAGTGATGCATCAACAAGACAAGGAATACCAAGGATTGCCTACAGCCACCAGAGGCCAGAATCACGAAACAGATTCTACCTCATCACCCAGAAGGTACCAACACCTTGATTTCAGACTTCTATCCTCCAGAACTGTGGAACAATACATTTCTGTTTTTTTGGTCGCTCAATTGGTGATAATTTGTTATAGCAGTCCTAGCAGACTCATACAGAAGCCTTGCTTATAAAACCTATTGAGGCACTTTTGAAACCAAAATGGTTGAACTTAGTTGAATCCAACTGATCACCCAGAATTCACCATAATTGTCCCCTAGTAGAAAAGAGAAAAAGAGAGCTCATGTTGCCTTTGGAAGTACCACTTCTTTCACCAGAAGGACACTTGGAATACAAAACAGTGTCACAGAAACCCTTGAATAAAGATCAAGTCCTGGATAGAAATTGCCAGTTACTTGAAAGTTAATACAACATGTCTTCTCAGCTTAAAATTCTCTTCTGGTCTTCATTTGGTTGCTGTTTTGTTTTGTTTTTCAATTGACCTTTGTTCTGAATTGAACTTGAGCAAAAATAATGGGATTTGATATGACAAAAAGATACTGGTCCAGTTTTCTATTATGAGAAGAATCCAATTCATGGTGTGAAGAGTGTCAGTGGGTCTTGCTGAATGTGTTTCAATTTATGATTAATGTTTTAAAGGAATGGAGGTGTGTTAAAGGAGACACCTTAGGTTTAAATCCTATTCAGCCTTAAAACAGTCAAGGAAATAACAAGGTCATCCATTTCATATCAGAACTGCTCTTCTAGTACTGGGCTTCAAATCTTTGTCCCTTTTGATTCTATAGAAGACACAAAAAGAAGGTAAGTAATTTAAGATTCATTACTTAGGACAAATAGAAATTCTGTGCAACCATCAGGTGCCTGAAAGAGTGGTCTATTGAGAAGCTGATAACAAGGAAGAACGTGGCAATTTTGGAGCTGGCACTTGGCAAAGGGATGAAAAGTCTAGGGCTTAGGCCATTCAACCCATGGCATTATCTTTAGACTTTTCTGTGAAGCCAGATCGACTCTAAGCAGATACTAGAAATAAAGAGAGACATGAGGATGTGAGTTATTGAAATCATTGTGATTCCTGCCTGGGGAGTGAATAGGAAACAAAGATGAAAAGGGTCAAAAAGATCTTCTACCATTTTCACCTTTTCTCCAGTCATAATGTAGCTGAACTTGACAATCTTGCCTCTTGCTGTTTCATCACTGGAAATTATAAATAGATGGTGAGCACCTGTAAAATATTTTTATACTCCTTATTTCACTTGATCCTCATACTCTCATACATGCATACATAGAACTGTAGGTAAGTACAGATAACCCAATTTTATCTCAGACTCAAAGAAGTTAGAGACATTTTCCTAAATCATACAACTAGTAAATAAGTGAGCTTGGATTCAACTATTAATCTAATCTAATTTAAATTCTACTTTTTCCCAATGTACTGTGTTGTTCTCCAGGAGGATTCCTGGAAAGCTACTTCCTTCAACTGCTCTGAAAGACTGATCAATCTGAATCTAATCTCTGAGTTGGGCATTAGTGATAATATAGTACTAGAAAATAAACTAGGTGGGAAAATCATATGTTCACTAAAATATATCAATTTCATCATCTTTTATGTTTTGGATGTCAACCATCACGTGTTTTAATTCCCAAAGAACGTTCCCTTTCCCCTAAACAGGCATTTTAAAAAAGACAAATCATTTAAGGAATACAGAGTAATTTCCAATGACTGTTTCACTGAGGATACTCACATGGGGAATGAGGGAGTTAATAACCATATTACTCATTTTCCTTAGAGCTAGAGATGGTACATTTATTCATATAAATGAACTCAAGATGGAAGCAATGGTGTCAAACATCTTAAAATGTCAAACCAACTTGTATCATCAAAATTGTCTCTAGTAATTGAATTAGTTTAAATAAATATCATTAATTCAAGTCTTTGGAGGCTGAATCCCGGCTTACCACTCTGAGCTGATCAAGTGCTTCATTAATATCTGATTAACTTCATTAGCAACTAGTGAATATACTATAAATAAAAGAGGTCACAATAATAACCTAAAATAATGCTACTCTGTGCCAGTCTCTATATGCATTATTGCCTCTAGTTCTTACAAAACTTTATAAAATAAGACTTATTTTACTTAGATTCTTAAAAATCAGAAATAGTTTAGATAAGAAACTATAAGCTTAGAAAAATTAAGAATCGTGTCTAAGATCCAATGGCTAGTCCCAAGATTTAAACTCTCATCTATCTGATTCAAAGATTATATTTTTCTGTCTCTTTTTGCATTGAGTATTGTTTGATTATATCCAGGACATTGTAATTTTCATGTGATGAAAACTTTAGATTCTGTTATAGTGTTCTAAAGAACGTTCTTTTATTTATTTTTTTTCTTTTGGTGGTTTTTGCTGGCAATTTACTTGATTGGGCTCAAGCTATCTTTCTGTTGAAATTCTGCTTGTAGCTCAAACCTCAGTTCAGTGCCAAGCTTAGGGTTCAGCAGTGGTTTGGGGTAGGGTATATGCATAGAATCTATGGCTCTGACCATCTTCTTTCTGGAATTTTGCCTTTTAACAGTTGCTGAAGTTTATGTAAATTCTGTCCTCTGATTCTGTCTAGTCTAGAAAGGATGCAGGTTTTCTTTCTAGCATGGATAGGCTGAGGCCTTCCCTCAGGCTAAAACCATAAAACTAATACATTCATCTTATGTTATCATATTCTTCTAAGTGTCAAACTTTCTCCAGAATATACCTGCTTTTGATTGTTTTCCAGTGTCTTTTGTTCATCCTACACAGTGTATTTTATACTTTTTCTAAAGCTTGTACTTCCTATGCCCTAGAATATTGTTTGAATGGTACCTTATTCAATTATCTCAGAAAGAAAATTGAAACACACATTTTTATATTACATACTATTTTATAAATACATAAGGTAAATGGAAGCAAATAAACTGGTTATATCATTTCAAAAATTCTTCACATTCACAGTCAGCTTTCCTGAATCAGTTTCTGACTCATACATGTGAATGTCTATTTGTTTTCATGCAATGCCATCTTCCATGCCATCAAAAAAAATTTTTTTCACTATTGTACCCAAAACTTTTTCCAAGCTGGTAATGACCACTCTGTAAGTTTTTATGCTAGAACTTTTTCTTTTTTGCTTTTAGTTTTACAGAAGGTTGATATACCTGTCAATGGGAAGCATTCAGATAACCACCTTTATTTATACTTCTTCCTCAAATAGTCATTAATGTATACTGATTGAAATATTTAAGGGATGCTGTTATTCAATAATATACAGAAATAAGTACCAAGTTTATACCTTACAGGCAGTGACAACTATGTCACTATTGTTACCTGGCCAACAGTGACTATGAGATGACAAGGATTATAAATAACTTTCCAACATCAAATATGTGAAAATGTGAAAAAGTGTGTATATTACAATTGATTAAATATGATATTTTAGAACTGAAAAAATTTGGTTTTCAAGCACTGTAAACTCTGGATCTCTGAATTTTTCCATTCTTTTTTATTTCTGCTTTTAATTCTGCCAAATCTTACGTGATTTCCTGTATTGAAATACCTTTCTAAAATGTTGTCAACAGTATCTAACACACACTGCCACTCTGACTCAGCTGTTTCCTTTAGAGTTATGCCATACTTTACTTCTGTCCACACCACTGGCCAAAACTCAGTCATATAGCTACTCCCAGTTGTAATAGAGGCTAGGAAATATAGCCTGTTGGTATGCTCAGGGGGTAGAACAAGAGAGTGAGGCAACTGGCCCATAGTGGTTAAAGTTTTCCCAAAATAGTACAGAAGGTAAATATTAGAGCTAGTATAATATAGTGGTTGAGAGAATGAACTTCAAATTATACAGATTTTTGTTTCAGTCCTGGCTTTGCTGCTTTTATCTATATAATCCTGAACAAATTATTTAACACCTCTAAAACACAGTTTTCCCAGGCATAAAATAGAAATAATAATAGTATCCAAACCATAAATCTGTTACAGGGATTATAAGATATACTGTAATACACAGATTCTGTCCCAAGACTAGTATGATTAGTCCTATACAGTATTAATTAATTTGACTCAAAATGCTACTTTTTTCCCCAGTAAATTTCAATCTACTCTTCTCCCATATGAATAAATACCATTGATTAAAAACTTGTTATATTCTAGGCACTGTGGTTACTTTATTACAAGCCTTCAATAATTTAATCCTAATCATCACATGAGGTAGATTTCATGAACCTCTGCATTTTACAGATGAGAAATCAGATTTGGAGAGGCTAAATATCTAGATTTCCCTTCCCTCCCATTATCTTGATATTAATATTTATTCATAGCCCAACTCAATTATTTCCTTCCTTACTTTACCTAACTAATCCAGACCTTAATGGCCTCTGAGAGACTATTTTGTATATACATACCTCCTTTAACTTGCACAATACCTACCACTGCACTGAATGCTTAAAGGACTGAAAAAAAAAATTGAAATATCCATTGTTCTATTCATTAATAAAATAGGATTGAGCATCTACTGCCTCCATTTTATTGCAGTCTTTTAAACATACAAATCTGCTCATGTTATTCTCCTGACTAAAGTCCTTCTGTCGCTCTCATCGCCTACTGGTGAAAAATCTGTCTACATTTCTCATTAAAAAAGGGTTCTCCATGATCTCAACCCCAACATTTATATCAGCCCCACCTCTCATTTTTTCCATTTCATCCTGCTAAATTAAACTGCCGCAATTGACACAACACACCATCCTTTTGTTCCTGCTGCTCATTTTTCTGTTATGTCCTCTTCCCCATGCTTAACCACAAAACAGATTTTTTAGAACACTGTGCAGAGATCAAGCTCTCCAGAAAACCTTTGCTGATATTACCAAGTATTACTGATGCTAAATTAATTTAAATTTGGCCTAAAGCTGACTCCAAACTTTGAATTTCTACATTGCAGAAACCTAACTTAGTATGTAAACCAACTGAGTTTATAACTAAGAGTATAATCTTTTTTTTTTTAAATATAAAAATGTGGGGTACAATTCAGGGTTAGGTATACAAATACTGATTAGGCAGGTACCCTTGTTGGTGAGGTATGCCCCTCATTCCAATAGCACTTTCCCTCAACGGCCAATCCCACCCCTCCACCCCTGGTGGTTTCCCGTTACTGCCGATCATTTTCTTACACTATTATAATTGTTCAAGTCTACTTATGACTGAGAACATATGGTACTCTGTTCTTTGTTTCTGTGGTATATCACTGAGTATGATCGACTCCAAATTCATCCAAGTTGCTGCAAAGTCCATATATTTGTCCTTCTTTATGGCTGCATAATATTTCATTGTGTATATGTACCACATTTTTTTAAATCCAGTCCAGCTTCTATGGGCAACATGGTTGGTTCCATGGTTTTGCTATTGTGAATAGATCTGCAGTAAACATGTGTGTACAGGTATCTTTTTTGTAGAATGATTTGAGTTCCTCTGGGTATATTCCCAATAGAGGAATTGCTGGGTCATATAGAAGGTCAATTTCTAGTTCTTTCAGAAATTGCCACACTGTCTTCCAAAGAGGTCGCACTAGTTTGCATTCCCACCAGCAGTGTAGAAGTGTTC
>CAUYQG010069052.1:0-18212 GCA_963574415.1 Tarsius wallacei
CCATGGCCAAACCAATATGGATGTTGGCAGAGCTGAAGGATCCCCTATTTGGCTACCACCAGCTGCCACCTCAGCCTCTGCTTTCTGCCAACCAAATCACAATCCCAGGTTCATTCCAACAACTCCTGAGTTCACCTTGACCGCTCCCAAACCTGGCCTGTCAACCTCCTAGTCTTTTCCTATGTTAACAAACATGCACTGTCTGCTTAATGTTAATATGTCCCAGTTAGCCTCAGATTGTTGGCTTTGCCTAAAGCCAAAACCCCCTTACTATGTGGGCATAGGAGTTGAAAGTCCTATCATCTGGAAAACTAACTGTACCCCAGAAATGGTTCACATTACTCTAGGAGATGTAACCGGTAAAGCCTCCTGTCTCATAACTCCAGGTTACATCTAACAACTTCTCCATTCTCTGATATTTGTAACTTGTTTCTCATCGCATCTATGGCTGAATCCATGGCCTACGTGGCTTCTGACAACACCTGGTTGGCTGTTCCCCAGGCCTTACCAAGTGTGCTACTACCAAAAGGTTTAATCAGCCTACCTTATATATCACTGTTCATGTGCTGCCTCAGGTTTATGCTTATAGCAGTCCCGAGGGAATTCTTCTACTCAATCCCCCTGGTCTTCAAATTGCTTGTTCAAAATGCGCTGTTCCCTCGGTAGTACCCACCTTAATCAGACGAAGTATAGCAGGAATAGCTGTGATTGACACTGCCGCTCTGGTCCGCGGGGAAATGGGTTTATCTAACCTTGCCCAAGAAATTGATACTGACCTAAGAAATCTGCAATTTGCCATGGACCAACTCCATGACCAGGTAGAATCCCTAGCTGAAGTTGTCCTTCAAAATCATAGAGGCCTAGACTTACTTTTTCTATCCAAGGTGGACTCTGTGTAGCCCTTGGAGAAGCTTGTTGCTTTTATGCCAACAAATCCAGGGTTATTAAAGATACTCTTCAAAAAGTCCAAGAAAATTTAGACAAACAATGGAAAGAAAGAGAACATAATAAATCCTGGTTCCAAGTCCTGTTTGATTGGAACCCATGGTTAACAACTCTTTTCATTAGTCTAATTAGACCTCTCATACTCCTTCTCCTTGGTCTACTTATTGGGCCCTGCATAATAAATTGGATTATCTGTTTTGTCAATAAATGAATCAGTTCTGTAAAACTCCTGTATATGAGACCCCAGTATAATAATATACTTCTGACTGATGAGACAACGCGTTGACTCATGAACAAGTAAAAGGGGGTAATGAAATTAATGAAACATGAAATATCTAATCTGAAAAACCTATAATAACCTGTAATAGCTAGCTTGACATAAGTAACTCCATTTTGTAACAGATCTTCCATGTTAACCTAGAAATAAGCCCTTATGTAACCTTCCTGTAATCATATCTCACACCCACATTCCTGTGCCCCTTGGTATTTGGAGACTTCTTAGGTGCACAAATTCTGGAGCTATCTGTACCCCTTTGCAATCAAATGTTTTGCCAAGAAATATTAATTGAACTGTACAACTTATGTAACTTCTACCTTTATATACCACCCTGCTCACTTTGTTTGGAGCGGAGAGTTCTCTGGACACTAGTCTGCTCTCAGTCACCGGCGTCAATAAAGGACTCATAATTTGACCCTTTCTGCGTGTTGGTGTCATTTTTCACAATCCGGCTATAACAAGGTGAGTTGACTGGTAATAAGTACAGAAGAGGGAAAAAACAGCTGTGTCTTAAAGTAAAAGTGTTTAGTTGTGCAATTATGTGAAAGAAAATACTAAAAAAAAAAACATACTTGAGGGTGTATATAAATTTTAGAGGTTTTGAGGAAAAGTGAACTTTACTTGCCTTGTTTTACTAAAGCAATTCAGAAGTGGGAATTTCGGTTAATCTTAAAATCTCTTCACAGACCCAATATTCATTTATTCACATAGTTTTAAATTATAGATTCAGGAGGTATGTATGCAGGTTTGTTACATGGGTATATTGCATAATGCTGGGGTTTGGGCTTGTAGTGTACCCATCACCCAGATTGTGAACATAGTACATAACAGGTAGTGTTTCAATCCTTGACCCCCCTTTCTCTCCCTCCTTTGGGAGTCCCCAGTGTCTGTTGTTTTCATCTTTGTATCCATCTGTATCCATTATTTAACTCTCATTTATAAGTGAGAACATGAGGTATTTGATTTTCTGTTTCTGTGATAATTCACTTAGGATAATGGCTTCCAGCTGCATCCATATTGCAGCAAAGAGCATGACTTCATTCCTTTTTATGGCTGCATAGTATTCCACGGTGTATTTGCACCACATTTTCTTTATTCAGTCCACAGTTGATGGACACTTAGGTCAATTCCATGACTCTGTTATTGTGAACAATGCATTGTGAATAAACATAGTGCAGATATATTTTTGATAAAATGATTTCTTTTCTTTTGGGCAGATATCCAGTAGAAGACCTAATATTTAAATGTTACTTTGGGGCTCTTACAAGAACATTCCTTCCTTCGGATATAAGTCCCATTTTTATCTATAAAAACTTATAGATAAAATACAGCAGAAGAGTTATTTTTAAGACTCCCTAAAATTTTCCCACATATATTTGCATAATAACTGGCCCATGCATCGGAAAACCTTCACTCTGTGTAATTCAAGAAATGACTAAAGAATTATCTATGGTTTACGTATGTGGTCAGAATATTTGCAAGAAAGAACATAAGAATTCATGGACACTTTCAAGATTACCATCAAAGTTCAGTTATGTAGGTATGTAAGAAGATGAAGTCCCCCTCTGGGGGCTGTAACTCATCAAAGAGTCATTGTTTCTTCTCCTTGTTTAGAGATACTGTAGTTTCAGCAATTTTGTGAAGATTCCTCCAAATCATGTACTAGGATCATCTTTAAATATGATGGTACTGCATGTAGTGCAGACCTTGCTGCTGAGAACAACCAGCATTTTTCTGCCAATGGATTTATCTGATTATAAGTGCTACTTTCTATCACATCACCACTCACTAGTACAAAAGAAACTGTTACCCCTACCTGATGAAAGACAATCTCATAACAGTATTCCGTAGTACAAGTGCCTATACCCACAACAGATCTTTTGAACACCCCAAATTCAGACTTGATATAATTTGCTGATGCGTTTTATCTTTTTTAAAAAGTAGGGAAAATATAAGGCTGTCTACATAAGTCTCTGTTATAAAATTCAATTTCTTACCAGAAGCCAAATTAGCTCAAGTGGCTGAACTTGTGACTGTCTTGAGGACATGTCAAATTACTAAAAATTCAGTGTAATATATACACTGATACTTGGTATATTTCTGGAGTTATTTACAACTTTGGAATTCTGCCAACGTAAGAATACCTACTCAATGGAAATTTTGAGATAAGAATAGAGGTCTATATCAAAGAGATCTCTTGGAAGCTTTTTAGCTCCTAAAAAGTTAAGTAGTTAATTAGATCTAACAAGATAAGTGGTTAAGTAGATCAGTGTGTCTGCTTAAGGCCAAAGTCCTTTCTTTGCAAAGTCTGCAAGAGCAGAAAGATAAATAGATGAAAAAGAAACACTGAGTAGTTGGATTGTACAGTTCATAGGGTAAGAACTAAAGAGGTCAAGAGAAATACCCTAGAGCACATACCTTATAAACTCAAATGGCCAACATGTTTCATGAAACAACCCATTACAGCAGGGACAAGTTGGCTACACTGATATGACAGGAAATTTTTTCTGGGAAATCAGGGGATATGCCAATTTATATTTTATTCACAACTAACATAATTTTGGGGAAAATATTTAAATATAGGTCAGGGACCAAAGTGACTCAGTTGCATCCAGCCACCTGGCCATCCCCAATAAGCTGCCAGACATGTGAGTAATGCCATGCTGAATCTTCCACACTGGCCTACCCTTTGGCTGAACATCCCCAAGTTACCCTAGTCAATGCAACTGGGAGCAAAACAATTGCCAAATCAAACCCTGCCCAAATTCCCAAGATTCGTGAATAAAATAAATGATTGTTGTTTGAAGCTACTCAATTTGGAGTTATGCAGCAATAAATAGTTGGAAAATTTTGTACATGAAAGGCATGATAAATGCTTGACTTTTCATTCTCATCAAGTTTTAGAATAATAAAATGAGTTAGTGCCCCCAGAGACTTCCAAAGTTATCCGATGATGTTTGTGTTTGTAGTTTTATTAGGAACTTTTAAAAATATATGATGTTTCATGCTGGGTGCAGTGGCTCACGTCTATAATTCCAGCACTTTGGGAGGCAGAGGCGAGAGGATTGCCTGAGTCCAGGGGTTCGAGACCAGCCTGGGCAACTTAGTCTCTGGGCAACTTAGAGACCTCGTCTCTACAATAATTAGCCAGGCATGGTGACACATGTCTGTGTTTCCAACTACTTGGAAAGCTGAAGTGGAAGGCTCACCTGAGCCCAGCAGGTCGAAGCTGCTGTGGTCATGAGCATGCTACTGCACTCCAGCCTAGATGACAAAGTGAGACTTCCAACTAAAAAAAAATTAAAAAATAAAAAATAAAAAAATATATATATGATGATCACTATTCAGATGATCACTACTCTTACCAGTGGTCACATTAGCCCATCTTACCCAGGGGAGGCCCTTCAGGATGGTCCTTGTGTCCTTTCAACATTATTCTGGTCATCTTGGATAGTATCCTTGCTTTCTGGTTTCTGGCCCAAGAATATCTCTCAGGCTAATCTTGCTTATTTATTTATTTATTCAATCATTCATCTATTGTTTTGCAAAAACCTGAAATTGTTCCCAAAGCTGGTTCCGTTTTATTGGGAAACCACATAAAAATACCATAATTTGGGCATCAGATACTCTTTCCTCCTGGCTTTACTGAGGTATAGTTGGCAAATAAAAATCCATATTGGTTCTAAATAACACATTTCCCATCATTTAAAAATCTTTGGAGACACTTCTGAAAATTGATGGCAAGTGATAGCTTAATTGGCTGCATTTTTCTTTTGAATGCTATGTACCTTATCTATTTGTATGTATTTCATATGAGATTAGGTTAAATTACATGAAGATTAAATCTAAGAGTAGATGAAATATAGATTAGTTTTTTTATACTTCCTAAAAATAAAATCATTTGAGCTTATTTTTCTGTAATTTTTATTGCTAAACATTTTCTTGCTATAAACTTTATTTAGGCATAATTTGCATAGAATAGGTATAATCATTTAATATAATAAAATACTCTCATTCTAAGTGTACAGTTTGATGAGTCACAACTGTATAAAACCATGTGGCCACCACTGCAATCAAGATATATATTAATACAACTTTTGTCACTCTCAAAACCTCCTTTGGGGCAGGCGTAGTGGCTTACGTCTGTAATTCCAACACTTTGGGAGACTGAGGCAGGATGATTACTTGAGCCCAGGAGTTCAAGATCAGCCTGGAGAACATAGCAAGACCCTGTGTCTAAAAAAAAAATTTTTAAACCTCCTTTGTACACCTTTGTAGTCAAACTCCCCACCCCAAGCCCATCCCTGCAATCTCTACCTCAGTGACAGGCAATTTCCTTTCTGTCATTGTAGACTAGTTTTACCTTTTCTGGAATTTCACAGAAACGGAATCACGCAATAAGTAAAATAAGTACTCTTTTATATCTGGCACCCTTCACTCACTTGTATATCCACTCATCTACTGAACATTTGGGTGGAGTCATTTTAAAAAGCTGCTATGAACATCGTGCACACAGTGTGGCTGCATGTTTTCATTTCTCTTGGGTAAATAACTAGGAGTAGAATTGCTGGATCCTATGGTCAGTACACATTTAACTTTTTCTCCTTACCCTTTGTGAACAAAATTGTGTATACTTAACTTTGAGACTGCCAAACTATCTTTCAAAGTGGCTGCACCATTTTGTGCTTCACAATATTCCAGTTGCTCTGTATTGTCATCAACACTTGGTGTTGGCAGTAGTTATTATTTAAGCCAGCCTAGTGGGTTTGTAGTGGTATCTTGTAGTTTTGTTTTCCATATCAATGACTAAAGGCATGAAGTGTCCTTGGCAACTTGAATACCTTTTATAAAGAATCTTTTATTAAAACCTATTGTCTAATATTAGGCTCTTTGACTTTTCATTATTGAGCTTTAAGCATTATTTATATGTCCTAGATACAAGTCCTTCACCAAATATATGTATTTTCTCCCAATCTGTGAATTGCTTTCTAAATCTTACTGATGTCATTCAAAGCGTTTAAAAAAATTTTTTTTGTATTCAGATATAATTCTTGAGTGACCTTTCTCTTTTATTTCTTGTAAGTACAAGATGAAAATCAAAAATATAAAAAGCTTCAAGATAAATTGAAATAGACAAAACATTTTATGCAACTTGGTGAAAGGGGCATTATTTTTTTCTGTGCTTACTATATTGCTTATGGCAAGAATTAGCACACCATGAATGAGAGGAAAAGATAAGACAAACAGAATGGCATGCAGCTAATTTTGTTTAGCAAAGTTAATACAGCTATTTCATTCCTACAAATTGACTCAGTCACTCTCAAAGAATTTTAGTAAGTTCCAATTGATAAACTTTTTTCTTTCATGGTTCATGCATTCTATGTCCCAAGAAATCATTGCCAATCCCAAGATAGCAAATAATTTCTCCCGTTTTTTCCTAGAATTTCTAGTTTTAGTTTTGTTTAGGTCTGATTCATTTTATATTCTAAATTTTGCATGAAAATTAATAAGATGTGAGGTAACAGTTGAGGTCTATTTCTCCTATGATATACAGCTAATCCATGTATTGAAAATACTATCTATTCCTTATTGAATTACTTTGGCACCTTTGTCAAAAGTCAATTTGTCCATATATGCATGGATTCATTTCTTAACTCTTCTCTGTCAACATGTCTATTGGCAATACATTCTCTCATCTTTTCTCTGTCTGAAAGTCTTTTCTCACCTTCCTATTTGAAGGATATTTTTGCTGAATATAGAATTCTAGGTCAACAGAATTCTTTCAGTGCTTTCAAGATGTTATGCCAAGGTTTCTAACTTGCAGCTTAACAAAAGAAATATGTAGTTATTCTTATCTTAATTTCTTTGTATGGAATATGCCTTTTTTCTCCAACTCCAATTAAAATTTTCTCTGGTTTTCAGCAACTTCATTATGATATACCTTGAAGAGATTTGTGTGTGTGTGTGTGTATGTGTTACCTTGCTTGTTGAATTTCTTGGGATCTGTGAGTTCATAGTTTTCATCAATTAGAAAACATTTCAGCCATTATTTCTCAACATTGTTTTTGTCTCCCCTGCCCCAACATCTAGGACTCCAGAATTAGTATATTAGAACATAGGTGGCTAAGGCACTGTTCTATCTTATTTTTCTCTTTGTGCTTTAGTATGCCCCATATTCACTGAATTTTAGTTCTGCAGAGCCCAATCTGCTATAATTTCATCTATTCCTTCTCATCTAGCTATTGTCCAAAGAGGACCAAAGAACAGCAGTGATTTTTTTTAACATAAGTCTTACACATACTTGGAGTAAAGGAATAAATGTAATTAAATGTAATGGTCACAAAAAAATTATTTAAGGACTATTAATTTAGAAATATCTAGGTAGTTTTTAAAATACATTTTTAATTATATCTATAAAATTATAGTTTGTATGTATATCTACACATATATATGTAGCATTGGAAATTATACTGAATATGACACCAACAATGTATTGTAGTCTTTAAAAAAATTCTGACTTCTTTTAAAGAAGGTGATAACAATCTATGGAAAATGCTTTATTGTATCATGCTAATATACTGCAAGGAGTATTTCAAAATAATATAAAAGTAATTTACAGACTTGATTAAGTAAAGATCAAATGATCCAAAAATTTTTCTTCCTTAGTTTTTCACAGCAATTGCTAAAAGTCCATAAGTTGATTTTTCCAAGAAAGATTATTCTAACAACTTGGAGTGTTCAATCCGTGCAATGGTCCAGTCAGGCTTTACTCCTTGTGTAAACTCCCTCTGAAATCTAGGAAAAACATTGCAAATAATGTGAATCTTACACCCAAATACTTCTTAGAAAATCTCATAATTTGCAAGTGTATTGTAGAGGAGCTTTTAGCAGCAAGCAAATGGTTAATGGTAAAAAAAGGTTTAACCTACCATTTCAATCACAAAAAATATATGCACAATATTGAAGTACATTCTCAACTAAAGTGAGTATTTTTAATGGACTGACCTACATTCAGCATCTCCCAGCTCCTGAAAGAAAGTTGGATATTATTTTGTTTAAAATACTAGCTACAACACATGCCTGATACAAGAAGAAATAAACTGGACTCCAGTGATGCAAATAGCACTTTAATATATAACCTAGATACAGGAAAAAACTTTTTCAAATAATACTGTTACCAACTTAAAAATAAATAGTAGAATTTGGTTATATACATTAAATCAACCTTGAACATAAATGTTTATGAGTTGTCCATGGTCTTAGTAAGGAACACCAGAAGAGACAAAGTTTGGTATGCATGACAGTGATCTTTATAAATGATGTCATACAAAAGAGTCAATTCAGCAGATTAACTCTTTAAATATATAAAATATTTTGAATAGTTACAAATATACCAAAAGTGGAAAACACATTTCTAGGGAACATGAAAAAAATAAGGATATAATTACCTTTTACCTTAGTGAAATAGAATACATTCTCTTTCTTAGGCTATTTTTGGGGATTTGTTTGTTATTTTAAAGCAAATTTGTATAATAATAGTATTCTATATAATAATATTATCTTAATATTAAATTTTGTCTCCACTTATTTGCTCCAGTATTTCACTGTTACAAATCTTATTAGCATAAAAGTATAATGTAATGTCTCTTTTAAATAAGTTGCTAACATCCTACTAGATTATATCTCCTTAAGGGCAGTATCACTTCCATTTTGTACCTGAACCCCTAATAGAGTAGGTGGCATGCAGAAGATCAATAGATGTCTAGAGAATGAGTGGTCCATATGCCAGTTATGGCAGTCTATTTTCCAAAGATGGCTACAACCATATTTCCCTCAATGTGCTCTTCTGGAATGTGTACTTGCTGTTCATTGCCCCATAGAGTGGTGCAGTCTTTCCATCCCCTTTAAACAGTGCAGGGCCTGTGACTGTTTTGACCAGCAGATTACAGTGGAAATGTCATTCTAATTCTGGATGCAGCCCCTCTGTTGGTCTAGTAGCTTCCACGTTCTACATTTTGGAATCCAAACACCATGTAAAAGATGTGGCTAGACTGAAACAACCACAGGTCCAAGATGCAAAGAGGGACCCTAGAGAATGAGACACTGTGGGAAAGCCAAGAAGTACCAAGGTACCACATGTGGGAGTGAAGAAGCCATTGTGGAAGTGAATCCAGTGACGCTGACTCCAGGAAAGCAGTGAAAACCCAATAGTTGAGCCCATCAAGAATTTCTCAGCAGTGAGATAGCAGGCCAAATAAATGGCTGTTTGAAGCCACTGAGTTTTGGGGCAGTTTGTTACTCAGCAACAGGTAGCTGAAACACCACTTACTTAAATTCAGCAACATTTCCTCTTTCTAATTTCTTAACATTGTTTCATATCCTGTGTGTCTTTCTGACCTTTCTCTTCAGAAATAACTTGTCAAATTTCAATTACTTTCTTCCTAAAAGATCCCTTTAGTTTTCATAGTTTCACACTACCTTCTATCTTCTAGAGAAAGGAAACAATGAGAGTACACTTACTCATAGCTTGCACTAAGAAGTTGTTTAGTTTCCACATTCTGATCCCCCAGTTTAACCTGGAATACACTGGCTCCTCTTAAGGTGTCACTGGGGATATTGGCACTGGTTAGATACCAAAAGCACATCAGGATGTTAACAAACTTCCTTCCTTAGAGAAAAAAACACACACACACAAACACAAATCACAATAATCTATCATCCATATATCCAAAGTGAAATCCAAAAGGCAATAGTTATACAGTTGTCACAGATCAAGTTTTGTGCTTATTCTGGTGTAACCTGAGAAACCTGTATTGATACTTTTTTATTTTAGAAAGTTCTTAGGGTTTATAACACATTTGCCTCCTCTTTGCATCTCAGTAATAAAGCTACTATTTACTGAGCACATACTTTACTAAGTATACTAAGTGGGTTATTTGCAATTAGTGCCATTTTCTAAAATTATTATTATAATAATCTTATGGCAAGTACCTATTGTCAAACCAAAAATGAGGAGAAAAGACATTTTTTTTGCTGCTAAGAAATTAACTTAACCCCAACTGCCAGAAGGAAGAGGGTTTCTATTCTACCTTAATTCACTTTGGTGGGCTGGTGATTCTGACAACCGCCTGTGTGCAAATCTGTTGTTAGAGACCAAGGTGCTGGGATGCACCTTGAAACACTGGGAAAGAAAAAAATGTATCACTAAAAATGCCTTTACAAATGTTTCAAAATAATATGTGCATGAAAAAAGTTCTAATCATTAAGAGTCTTCTATCAGAACTGCCTTGGATGTGTATAAGCTGGGGCTACATTTCCTAAGTGGCTGTCACTTAACACTTGTGAAAATACAGTTGTCCCTTGATATCTATGGAGGACTGGTTCCAGGACCCTCTGTGGACACCAGACTCCACAGATGCTCAAATCCCTGATATAAAAATAGGGTAATATTTGCATAACACACACTAGTATACTTTAAATCATCTTTAGATTACTTATAATAGCTACTACAATGTAAATGCTATGACAATAGTTGTTATACTGTATTGTTTAGGGAATGACAAGGAAAAAACCTGTACATGTTCATTACAGACACAACTGTCTTTTTTTTAATATATATATATTTTCAAGTTGAGGTTGGTTGAATCCATGAATGTGGAACCCATAGATATGGAGGGCCATTATGTGTAGAAGGAATAAATCAATGAATTTTCAGGAATGCTATAGGGAAACTATATGTACTGGACAAGGAAAAGAACCAGATAATCACTAAACTTCCTTTTAAAAATAAATCCTATTTGAAAGTTCTCCAGTTAAACTTTCCAAAGCAGTCTTTCCAAACCATCTACTTTGATTTTTCTTTTCTTTTTAACTCTTTATTCCTTTCATACAATGTGCAGCTTTAAATGCTTGATGGTTTCCTTTGGGTTAGAAAATCTACAACATTAATATTTTCAATTTGAGATATGGGAGCAGCTCATCCTACACAAACTATTTTCATCAACCTAACTGATGACGTTCTCTCCTATGAATCAGTAGTGGGAAAAAGTATTAGCCAGAAAGGCATAAGAAATGATTACCATATTGCTAGTCTTTCAAAGTTAGCTCTTTAAAGAAAGAATATATCATCATCTTTGAAGTTCTATAAATATCCGCTCGTCCAAACAAAACTCCACTATTTTGTGACTATTTGCTCCTTTAGCTTGTCAGGACAATTATGTATCATTTAAAGTTGACCACGCTCCGGTCTTACCTTTCTCATCATAGTAAATGGAGATGTCTCCTGTTGATGTATATACAATATCATCTATGTCAGCAGCAAGGGCATTTTTATGGGTGTCAGGTAGGGAGGTAACCTTTCCTTTCAATACATGTAGCACCTAAATTTAGAAAAAGCAAACCATTAGTTCACCAATTCAACTTTTGACATCTTTTCAAAAAGTGATCTTTATCATGGAATAAATTTTTCTGAACTCATTTTTAAATGTATGAGGGGGGACCCAAAAAAACCCAGAATTTATTTATAAAAAATGTGTATTTATTCTTACATGTTTAAACTTCAGTCACCTTCAAAGTACTCTCCGTTTGATGCAATATACCGATCAAGACACTTTTTCGCTCTAAAGTTTTTGAATTTGTCAATTTTGATGCCTTTTAGTGCTTCTGCCGTTTTTTTGTTTCAGTTCTTCTACATCAGCAAAACGTTTTCCTTTAAGGACTTTTTTCATCGGGGAAACAAAAAAATGTAATTCAGGATGAGATCTGGTGAATAGGGAGGGTGGGGCACAGGGATCATGTTGGGTTTTTTTGGTCAAAAACTGCTGAACACGCTGTATGATGTGAGGAGGTGCACTTGTAAATCACTCATCATGAAATGAGCAAATGTGTTAGAAGTACCTCCAAAAAAGAACTCACTGAAGCCGAATGCAGCCTCTCACAACAACACTGGCTGGGATACTGATGTCGATGGGTTCCTAGAACACTTACCTAGTGGGAGAAGCCTTTACTACAAGGGGCCTACCATCCAAAAGATAATTCTAGGGTTTTTTGGGTCCCCCCCTCTTACTACTATATTTTCCATCCTCAAAAGCAAGGCTGACAATATTTCCTCAAAAAGCAAGGCTGAAATGCATCAAATTATTCAACCAAATCATTTCTAACAGAACATTCTATATAATTATACCTGAATTATTAATAAGCGCTTATGCCTTAAGTAGCAGGAGTTACTCCATGTCTTTATATGACCCAGGGTACTCACAAGGACAGATACATAGACTTTACTTTGGCTGCTGGCACACCATTAAGCACAACTAAGGAAAATGTGTATCATTCTATTACAAGAGAACACAAGATTTATTTTTAAAGGAAAATTGAAAGTATACCTCTTTGGCCACAAGTTCTTCCAATAGATCAAATTTACACTGTGACAGCAACTTTGACACATGAGCAAAAGCCTTGAAAAAAACAGTGGGGGGAGGGGGAGGATTATTATTTCAAAACACTGTGCAAAATACTCATACTTAAATGGCTACGTGTAACAACAATGATTTTATGGTAAATGTGATAAACAATGTTAAGTACTAATACATCAATATTAGGTATGCCTCCTCCTTCAGAGCTGGTTGTCATTTTTTGTATGGCTTTTCCACACTTATAGTAGTGAGTGAGTGAGTCAATTTCCAATTATGTATCCACTCTCAGGATCTAGGAAATGAAAGTATGTGGTGTATACATTAGATGCCTTAATGAAAATCCTACCTATGTATTTCCTTTTAAAATCATTTCCTTTTAATACAATCATCTGACTATGATATTACCCACCTCGTAATCATGCAGAGGTAGCAGTTAGAAAGTGGCAGTCTAGACTATACTGGGAGTCCTGGGAGTCTGTAGATTGGGGTTACAGCCTGAACCTCATTAAGAGAGATACGGTAGGTTTGGGAGAGTGGGAGAAAAGGAACGAGTTTACACAGTCTAAAACAGTGGATCCTAATTTTTAATATGAGGATCCATTTTCAAGGGGAAAGTGCCCAATTGCAATTCTCTACATTCCAAGGAATGAAAAATGAAACTGAATTAAGACCCTACCTGTCTTTAAGGAGCTTTCAGTCTGCTTGGGGAAAGAGACAAGTAAACTGACAGGTTTAAGAATTATGGGGCAAGCCGGGCTCGGTGGCTCAGCCTGTAATCCCGCGCCTTTGGGAGGCTGAGGTAAGTGGATTGCCTGAGCACGCGGGTTCGAGACCCGCCTGGGCAACTTGGCGAGACCTGATTTCTACAATAAATAAAAAAAATCAGCCGGGTGTGGTAGCGCGCGCCTGTAATTCCAGCTACTCGGAAGGCTGAGGCGGAAGGATCGCCCAAGCCCAGCAGGTCGAGGCTGCGGTGGCCAGGAGCGGCCACTGCACTCCAGTCTGGGCAACAGTGAGACTCCAACTCAGAAAAAAAAAAAAAAAAAAAGAATTATGGGGCAACCCCTTCAGATCCCCTCCCACTGTGGTAGCTTTTCTGTCCTCTCAATAAATCCTGCTTAAAAAAAAAAAAGAATTATGACGAGGTAAGTAAAGGATGATTTTGGAGCATACAGAAGAGCCATCTAACCTAATCTGGGAGGACAAGAGGGCTTCCTAAAGGAGTAACATCTAAGCTGAAATCTGGAGAACTGGCAGGAGAAAGGAGATGCACAGGGACTCAGACAGAGGACAGTGCACAATTGTTGTGAGCTCAATTGTGTCCTCCTTCCCCCAAATCCCTATGTTGAAGCTCTAAGACTCAGTTCCTTGGAATGTGACTGTATTTGGAGACAGGGCTTTTAAAGAGGTGGTTAAGTTAAAATGAGGCCATTAGGATGGGGTCTACCCTATTTGACTGATATCCTCACAAAAGGAGGAAATGTGAACTCATAAAGAGATACAAGGGGCACACACGTACAGGAAAGGCCATGCAAAGACACAGTAAGACGATGGCCATCGGCAAGCCAAGGAGAAAGGGTCCGGGAGAAACCAACCCTTCTGATACCTTGAAGCTGAAGTTTCAGTTGTTTAAGCCACTTGCTCTATGGTACTTTGTTATGGCAACCTTGGCAAATGAATATAATAATGGAGTTAATTTTGAGAAAATGTACATGCCCAAATGGATTCAGGGACTCATTGCAAACACTTTTGAGGGACTCAGAGTTCAAAGATACTGTGTTTTGGTAGGCCCTCATGTGTGGAAGATGGGTGATAACTTGGGCAAAAGAAACAAAGCCCATAACCATCATGATGCAACTCAACCATCAGACTCCAGTTTATATGGCCGCAGAAGATCCCACCTAAGCAAATTATCCTACAAGATAATAATGAAGCATCATGGGCCTAACCTAGTAAGGTCTTGATGACACAGGAGTGTTCAATCTCCAGAGGCTTCTAGAAAATAGCTTTCCTTTCACCCCCAGAGAAGGCTAAACGTACATGCAAGATAAAAGAAAGCAAACAGTATATGGTTCAATGGCAATCACGAAGACTATATGCCTATGCACTTATCAATGCCATATGAGGTCTGTGAAGCTAACATAAGGTTTATGTTAACATCAGCCCACCGATTCCTCTGGCTCATATGATAAATAAAAGCTTGCCTGGATTGTTTTTAACCATCCTGATCTCCAGTGACTCTGGAGGCCCAGGAATGCACGTAGAGTGGGTCACAGGTAGTGTACCTGAATTCCTACTAGCTGCATTCTTGAGCTAATCATTTCACCTTTCTCATCATTTGTAACGAAGGATTAAATTACAAGAGGTGTCTTTTCATTTTCATGTTCTATGATTAAAAAATAAAAATCGTAATGAATATGATCTAGTTGAGAGTCACAACTCAAGATAACATTTTATTGTTGGGAGATTAGCCTAAGGAGAAAGGGGGAGTGGAGCCCACTGAGAGTAGATAACTAGCTGAAGTTTTTGCATCAGATGATTCCTAAGCCCTAGAATTATACTCATAAGGGAAAGTACAGTTGCACCATGACAGTTGTAGGGAGAGGGCTTTTTGACCATGTCTTTATAAATCTTTGTTGAAGATTGAACTTGCTTAATCTTAATAGTGTTTGGTAACCACTGATTTAAGGAAATTGCTAAATATTTACCAAATGACCCCAGATATTATTTTTTGAAAGTCAGATGGCTAACTGCACAGAAATTAACTAACACAAAGCAAAAGTATATACAGACTGGCTGATGAAGGGGTGGAAATCCTGCTTACTAGCAAAGAGGGAGGCTAAAATAGCCAATAGCTAGAGGCTCAGAGCAACCAAAACTGTGCTTCACACTGCTCTGTGTCTAGAGGACACAAGGATGAAGGCCTGACTCCTGCCCATGGTGGGGAGATGACTTCCATTCCTTGCTGACACATAAATGAGCTGGTACAGTCACAGATGTGTTATGAGGTTGACAAGCTCAGCAGGCATTGTAGGGAGTAGTAGGGTCACTCCAATTTACCCCTGTATGAACCAAACATTGTGAGAACTAGCATCAGCAGAGACTTATGATGCTGAGTTAGGCGTATCAATCAAGCTTTCTCGTTTTTATTTTTTCAAGAGTTGACTTGGGGAAGTGGGCAGCAAGAATTAATACTGCCACTGATTACATAAAGTTGACAAACATTTAATGTACAACTGATAGGTCTCATAAATAAATACAAATGACCATGGTTATGGAAATAATCTGAAATAAATTAAGAGTAAAAATATCAAAGCCAGTATACAACTAATATTGCAAAATGATTACACTGATGACATGATTTCAAGGTATATGGAGGTATGACATGAGAAATAAGCTATGACTTAAAGGGTTTATCAATAGTTCTGCAATGTTGGAGAATGGCACACTCTCTGAGGGCGTCAAAAGAAGGGTACAGATGGCCTTTCATGCTGGATAAAAGCATGTACACACAAAACCTGTAAATAATCTCAAGACTCAAAGTGACCCTTATGTGGCAAGGGAGAACCAAGGTGTCATCAGCCATTCAGAAAGAAGGACAAAACTGATAAAGCCAGGGCTATGAATCATCAAGGGCTAAGTATTCAACATATTCACCATGTGCAGGGTGCCGTGCACTTATCAGTCACCAGGCACTTTCAGTTATTTGAAAAGGTAAAACTGTTCATCTCCAGGCTATCCTTTAATAGGGGCAGAGAGCTCTGACAAATAGCTGGCGGAAGTCCTGCCTCTCTACACAAGGTGACATTATTTAGCACTTTGGAAATGTCATCTCATTTATTCTTCAATCTTATCCATTCATCAATGTATTCAACAAACATTTATGGAATGCCTACTAAGTGTCAGGCACTGCCTTTCACATTTTGCAGATATATAAAATGACGCTCTGAAAAGATGAGGCTATATAGCTTTTAAGTGGCAGAAAGGGCTGTGAATCCATTTTTTGTCTGATTCGAAGCCTGCAGAGAGTGAAAAGGTAACTGGGGTGGCTCCACCCTGGTCTCTCAACGAAACCCTTTCCCGGCGGCCAGGCAAATACACCCAGAAGCTTACTTTAAGTCAAGAAACGGCTGGAAGGCTGTGTCTGGGCCCCGGTGAAGAAACCACGTGTGCGAATAATAGCTGAACGCGTGCGAGACAGACAATAAACACACCTGCTTCGCGCCCTCAGAGAACTCCGCGATGCTGAACTCTTTGTCGAAATAGGCCCAGATAAGGAAGGCGTAAATGCGAGTCCGAACCCAGTTGAAAGGGTTGGAAAATCCCAGAATGATCATCTTGGTTTTCTGGCGTGGCTGGGGCTGCTCCTCCGTGCTGTAGCTGCGCCGAGGGCGGGCAGGAAAAGGAGCGAGGGCCGCGGGGAGCCCCGGAGGGCTGAGCACGGGCCGCCGGGGACCCCGGGCAGGTGGCGCCGAGGCCCAAGAGCTTCGAGGAAACGGGGCGGCTCCCGAGCCGAGGCGGCGGCGGCAGAAGTAGCAAAGTCCGGCCAACGGCAACCTCATCTCGGCGGCACCGGGAGTCCGGAGTCGGACGGCCCCGCCGGGCAGCGATCGAGAGAGCAGAGACTGGGGTCGCAGACGAACGGCCAGCGCCATCTTCACGACCTTTCACCCCTTGCTTGCCTGTGCAGTATCGAAAAGGAGTCGGTAGGGAACCACCCCGGAGGTGTCAGAGAAGCAGACTGGAGGGCCGACGTGGCTTGTTGCTGCCACCTCTGGTGAGTCTACCTGGTCCCGGCTCTCCGGAGTCCGCCGGCCTCGCGGACCTTTTCTCTCCGGATTGTGTTTCCGGGCGGATGGCGCGCTGTGGAGCGCTTTGGAACCAAAGTTCCCAGGACCGGGAAGAGGCAAGTGTGAGCAGACATGGCCGGGCCGCGCATCCCGGTTCCCCGGCTCGAGGGCGTTTCGCGGGAGAGGTTCATGCAGCACCTCTATCCACAGGTGAGGCCCTCGCACGGGCCGGGTACCCGGCACCACAGGGGGCCCGTCTCTGTCGTTCGGGCGACTCCGAGATGCTTTCTTGAGACCCATGGTGTGGGGGAGAGGCGGCGGGCGCAGAGGATGACTGGCCCTTCGGGGAGAGGGCACGGAGGGGCGGTCGACTGGTCTTTAAAAATTTCCGGAGATAACGGCCTCGTGTTTCTGGGGAGTAAGATGACCGCGGAGAGCTGAGTGCGAGGTGCATTTTTGCCTAAGCTTTTTACTCGCTGCGAAGAGCGGCCTTGCAGAGGGTCCCATTAAGAAGACTTAAGTCCGGCGCAGCGGCTCACTCCTGTAATCCCAACACTTTGGGAGGCCGAGGAGGGAGGATCACTGGGAGCCAGGAGTTCGAGACCAGTCGGCGAGACCCAGTCTCTACAAAAACAAAAACAAAAACAAAAAACAACCTCTGCGGTTCTATGGCTACCAAGGCCGGTTTCTTCCCCATTTTCTCCGCTCCTCCCGGGGGGGGGGGGGGGGGGGGGGGGGGGGGGGGGGGGGGGGGGGGGGGGGGGGGGGGGGGGGGGGGGGGGGGGGGGG